>VWYI01047507.1:307945-342491 GCA_013399455.1 Anthoscopus minutus
GGGGAGCCGCACACCGCTCACCCCTCACAGCCATGCCGGCACTGGGGAACCGCACACCGCTCGCCCCTCACAGCCATGCCGGCACTGGGGAGCCGCACACCGCTCGCCCCTCACAGCCATGCCGGCACTGGGGAGCCGCACACCGCTCGCCCCTCACAGCCAGGCCGGCCTCGGGGAGCCGCACACCGCTCGCCCCTCACAGTCAGGCCGGCCTCGGGGAGCCGCACACCGCTCGCTCCTCACCCCCTTCATCTTCCCATTGAAATTGTGTGAATTCCGCTCCCCAGGGACACAGCAGATGTCCCGGCCGGGCAGCGATCTTGCTGATTGAAGAGCGTGGGAAACGGTGTAAAATGAATGTGACGTTTCCTTCTTCGCACCTAGGCGTGTGTGTGAGCGTCCAACCTGACCCTGGATACTTCCAGGGGTGGGACAGCCACAGCTTCCCTGTGCCTCACCACCCTCACGAGGAAGAAGTATTTTGTAATACCTAAACTAAATTTTCCTTCTTTTGATTTGTACCCATTATTCCTTGTCCTGTCGCTACAGGTCATGGTAGGGTCCCTCTCCATCTTCTCTATAGCCCACTTCAGACACTGGAAGATTGCTATGGGATCTCCATGCAATCTCTAAATCGCCTCAGTGAGTCATTAGTGACTGTCCCTCACCCATCTGTGGTACCTCAGTGTCCTCCTGCCACTAGTACCCACCTGGATTTTTTTTTACTGCACAAAAGTGGCTGCTGGGTCTATTTTGCCACACATAAATGTCTCCTTGATCATTATTGTCCCCACTTGTACCACAGCTGGCACAGTGAAGCCCCAAATGATTAAAGCACAGACATGAAACATTCCTCAAAGGCCAATTCTGTGGCTGCCAAATCCGGGACTGAACAGAGATGCCTGTGCAAAATTAATTTGGCTTATCTCTGGGCATGGATTAGAAGCCTTATTAGATATTCATCTCCTGCTTTTTGCACAGAGCTCTGTCTAGCCGGTGAGCAGAACGAAGGGTGTTTCTTAACGAGCAAGGACTTGGTGTTCTGCTTTGCCTTTGTAACTTGGGGTGTTGCCTGTGGCTGAGACCCACATACCCCAAGCCCACTCTGGGGCAGTCAGCCATGCTCTCACAGCTTTTTCCACAGGGCCAAAAGGTTTCATGGACACTTGCAATGGTGGTAGTGCAATGGGAATTAGAAGATTTAGGATGTGGTCAAAGCTCTAAAAGAGAACTGCCAGACATTGGGCTTGGGCCCATCAGAACTGTCCTTCAGCCTCTTTCTCTGTCTTCCCCTCTCATGGGTGCTTGTGCTTACATCCTTGCCTGGCCACCAATCTCTCTTTCAGCCTTGCTGTTCTCTACCAGTTTCTGAAAAAAGTATTAGTTTGAGCTAAAGCAAACTGCAGTTTCTCAAACAGTGCAGGTGCTCCCCTCCTGGTGCTTGAGTCCGGCAGCTTCCAGCCCCGAAGATCCCTAAGAAAACAAGGAAGTTAAATATCCCATTTTCTTCAGTCTGAGTGCCCAGCCCAAGCCCAGAGCATCTGCAGTTGCAGAGGAGAGCCTGTTGGGCCTCACATGGGTGAGATCCTCAGGGAATTCAGCTGGGACCATCTATCAAACCTCTGCTGAGAAGTGCAACAACTGCAGCTTCTCAGAAGCTTATCATTTATTGGCTTATCAGGTCAATGGCCTCAAAGTTAAGATGGCAGAACTGACCCTTCCTTCCACTGCCAGGTTTTGGGTGCAAGCCCAAGGCATGTTGGTATCAGACCTTTCCACAAAAAACAATTTTAGAATGATTTTAGCATGGATAAAATATCCCTGCCCCCTTGCTTCCTTGGCAGAGAGAGACAGTGAACCTTTTCACAGTTGTAATCAGCTTAAGACAGGGGGGTTATGGTGGAGAGTGTTGGACAACCTTTGTGATCAGTGTTCTGCTCTCGTCTGGAATATTCATGGAACAAACAAGAACAGGGCGGCATGCTAAGGATGTGTGTGGGTTATTAAATGTCTGGAAGGAAAGTTCAATCACGGTGCTTTCTGCAACCTAGGAAATGTTCATGTGCCAGGCACCTTGCGGGCAATGACAGGGGTGGTGTGGCAGTGAGGAGAGGCCAGAGTCCACTGGGAACACATCTGCCAGGGAGGCAGCGCTGCCGTGACCTCTGCCCGCGGCCACACGCTCGCTGAGCACGTCCACGCTGGACCAGGCACTCTGAACAGAGAGGAGCTGTGGGGCTGAAGTTTGGTGGAGCACGTAGAGAGAGATGCAGCTGTCCCAGCTAGAAAAGAAGCAACGTGACAGTCTTTGAGCACGTAAATCTGTGTGTCTGTCAATGATTTATGTGCTGGGGTGGCTGTGCGTTGTGACTCCCCTCACCTGAGCAGGGACCTGAGCCCCAGGCTCACCTCAAGGTCCATCAAACAGATCTGCAAATACATAAGAGTCAGTGTGGGATGGAGGAAATAAATCTTTATACAACCAGCTGTTTTCATATACCAAGATACAGCCACCTCTTCTGTGTCCTCAGCGATGATAAATATGCTTGTTTGGGTAAAGTTGTGCCCTTCAAAAATCTGTCTTGTGGTGCCTATTACAAGTTTGATTAAAAATCTCATGCTCTTTCTGACAAGCACGGTCCACATAACAAAATAAATGTGACAGGCAATTGGCTTGCTAATAAGTGCAATTAAGCAGTATGGGGGCCTGGTTTTATCACAGTTTATTGGGAAAGCCACAGAATTTTTTATGCAGCTGGTTTCACGGAAATGAAATAATTGATAGTTTTGTACGGGAATGTCATGGAAATCCTTTTGTTTTCTGGCTCAGAAGACACACACCATTTTTCAGAGTGAAGGAATTCATTTGGCTCCTCATTGTTACTCACAATTACTTTTTGAACCACTCACCCAGGGACCTTTGTGGGGTGGTCTTAATTGAAGAACCTCACCACTGGGTCAGATAGAGTTTACATCAAAGCTAAAATACAGCTGATTGTTGAAAATGCAGTGAGGAATCAGCTAGGAACCAAGAAAAATTATCCATCTTGCTTGACCCGTGGAGTCTGAAAATGCTCTTGTCCCACAGCTGGCATTGTCCTCAATGCCATGGGAAAATTGTAGGAGGTGTTATAAGTCCAAAGAGGGTTTTCTTTTACTTCTATGTGGCTGGTGGGCTCCTCATCAAGAATAGAGATGGAGCCTGGACCTGAGCCCCATCTGGCCATCTTCAGAGCACTTTGTATTGAGGAACTTATACAGGGACTCCAGCACACCATTTTTAGGGTACATTTTCCGTTAAAAGGAAATATTTGCTGGAAATACAATTCCTGTACACTAATTGGAAGAGAATTCTGAAGAGATGGGGAAACCCATAAGGTGGTGTGCCGCAGAAGTTGAGAGATAGAAATAATTTGTGAAATTAAGTGTAGACCATCCTTCTAAAAAACTGTTCTGTGATCTGTTAATGAACATAGGCAAGGGCAACAATCAGGATGGTTTGATGGATTCATTGGAGGGCACGGCACAGAGACAGCTGTTAGCACAAAACTGCTGCTGGAATGACCAGATCAATGATGACCAGGGTGGAAAAGGGAGAGGAGGGAGAGACAACATTCCCATGAAAGCAAGCACAGACAGCAGGAGAAAGGAGCACACAGCTGGGTTGGGGCTGGGTTGTTTTCCAGGAAAAGAAAACTTCATCTAGTGAGAATCATAAAAGGTTGCAAAATCAAAGAGCCAAAGACTGGAGAGGCTTTGGCAAATATTAACAAATAAAGACCTGCATGCTTTGAAAGACTAAATTAAAGGCAGTGGGAGCCTTTGTAGCAATTTGGATTGCTGGGGGTCGGTTCTTAGTGATGTTACAGCGGGCTCACGGCCCAGGGGTGTCCGGGAGGGAGCTGGGATCCTTCTGTACGGCGTGTCAGTGGCTGCTCCAAGGAAAGGGCTGTGCCAGCAGTATGTATCTGCTCCTGGAGACACCCAAGAGATACTTCAGAGTGACTCTTCCTGCGAGGGACAACACGGGAGCAAAAAGAGGCTGGAGAGGAGTCAGGAGCTCAGAAAGGGTTGTGAGGCAGCGCTGGATGGAGTGGCCCATTCACAAAGGCTGGCAAAAGCATCTCCCACCTCTATAAATGAAGGATTGTCAGTTCCATTTTTGAACTTTGCCCTCCCTTGATGATTTGGCATTTGCAAGGTGGCTGTTCCTGCTTGTCTTCACCTCAGCAGTTATCTACCAGCAGGGTCTGATTATCTCGGGGCAGTGCTCCGTGCTTGTGACATCCCTTAATTAAACTATGACAGTTGCTAACTATGGAAAAGAAAAATACTGGAGGGAAAAAGCCCTCACTGCATTCTCATTAGACAACAGTATTCGAGAGACTTTGGGTACCACACAGGAGAGTGCTACAAAGGATATTTTTAATGAGCTTCAGTAAAGGTGCCCTTGATTTTGGTTTGTCTCTAATTGTGCGAGCTTTGATCTTGATTTCTTCAAGAGATATTTTGTGTGTACTTAGCACTGAGAGACCTGAACAATTTTTCTTTGTCCACTTTCTAAGAGAGGAAAAAAGTTTCCACTGGAAAATGGTTCCATGGCAAGTTTCACCAGGGAAAGCAGCATCTTCAGGATCTGTCTCTATAATTGTGTCCAAACAGGTTCTTCAGAAGGGAGCATGCTAAATGATATGGAATACATGCATTGGGACAGGTGAAGTCAAATGCTGACCCCAGGGATGTTTCATGTTTGGCTATCATGTGCAGGGAGAGGAGAGCTTTAGAAAGGCTGGAAAGCAGCTGAGGAATATTGCAAGGCTGTGTAGCTGCACAAACCCAGCTCGTGGCCTGGGACTTCTTGGCCCATTCACTCTCCCTCACATTATGGCTCCAGTTAAGACTGGAAGCTGTGTGGGAGGGAATTTCTGCATTTATCACTTGGAGTGAGTGCCTGGCCTCCCTGAGAAGACTGCTGAAATCTCTTTTCTAATATGAATCATTTAGTGTTTTGCTTATTAGTAAAGCAAGAAACAAGATGCAAACTTGAGGTAATTGTACAGCTGTTGTAAAATTAATCTTGGCATTTTGTTGCTTGACAAATCTGAAGCCTCTGATACCATTGCACAGCTGTAACAAATGAAGTTTTTATTCAGGAGAGATCAAGTCTGGAGGTTTTTGTGTTTCTAGCCGTGGCTTTACAGCTAAGGCTGCCAGGAATTAAGCTTTCTAGAACTAGACTAAGATCACTGAGGGAAGAGCCTTCACTTCAGAGGGAACTCAGGCTGCCTCAAATTAATACTTGATTCAGTGGAGCCTCAGAATTGAGTTTAGGAGTATCTGGCATACAGGCAATGCTGGAGAATATCTGTGGTGTGTGAGAACAGCTGCACTCAGGCTGTGAACCCTCCTCTTCCCAGTAAGAGCACAGGATAAAACCTGCTGAGACATCCTTGGTACCCTGCCACGAGCTCCCTTCTTGGGTGCCTTTTCATCTCCCCTCTTGCATGAATATTAACAGCAGTTGTTTCCCCCTGAAGAGCTGAAATGCTAAAATCCAGCCAGCGATGCCTCCTCGGTCATGGCAGCGCGGGCTCAGCCTCGCGGAGATCTGCTCACCCAGACCCCAACAGCCGCTGCTCTGCAGCGGAACCATGGACATGTAGGACACTTGAGCAGTCAAACACGCTGGTGGCTTCTTGCCATTATTGAATTGGGCTGGATTTAATCAACAGCCGTGGCGAGCGCAGCATTCCCAGCGCTGCGCCCTCAGCGTCGGGAGCTTGGAGGTCACCGGTGGGAGGGAATGCCAGCCTGGAATCCGGGGCTTCCCTGCCGAGAGGCTCACAAAAGGCAGGGGAAAAAGAATTCAGCTGAAGCTTCACATATTCTCTGCAATAGAGATCCAGCATAGTGAAAGTTTAGCTGCAGTGTCTGCATGTGTCTGCGGCTCCTTCATCATGACTCAGGGGAAAACCTCCTTTTTATTGGTGTGAATGAGTGCTTTAAGGGGCAGGTCTGCAGCTGAGGGAACATCCTGCTCTCAGGTACAACACTAACCTTTAGAGGTGCTGTGAAAGCACTTTTGGCCCGTTGTCTCGTGGATGTTTATTTGCTCCTTTTTAATTTTTTTTCCCCTTTAGTTATCTGCAGATTCCTCTGACGAAATTACTCGGGGAATAAATCAGTGCCCCGTGAAAAGCACCTAATCAAAAAGATAAGTCTTGCGTTTCACCCTTGCCTCTCTCACTCCCACACATGACTTTGCATGTGAATCTTTAAGACCTGTATGCCCTATATTTTTTCACTCTAATGCTGCAATTAATCACATTACATAACCAGCCTACTGCTGTTTCTAATTAAATTTTTCGGGGAGGGTGGGGAGGGAAGAAAGAACCCTGCATTTAAATACCATGAAGGGTCTGTCTTGAAATGACAATGCCAGGAAGCGGCGAGGGAAGGCTCCCTCCATCCTCCTCCTCTCACCCCCGTGCGCCGGGAGCTGCGGCGCAGGCCCCGGCTTATGCAACATCCCACGCCGGCGTCTGACTCACGCGCACTTACCTCACCCAGGACAGGCTAAAAATAGGGATTCATTCTTAACTCTGCACAGCCGGGCTCTGCCTCGCTCCCGAGAAGACCCTTGACGGGATTAAAATAGAGCGCGTTGTGCGCTGTGTTTCCTGCCGGGGATGCGCTCCCGTGCGCTGGGTTCGTGCCGGTTCGGGGAGCGGGCTGGCTCCTCGGGGGGCACGGCAAACACCTCCCTCCGGCCGCGGGGGCTTCCCAGCTGTTCCACACACGGAGCCACGAGGAGGCACTGGGCAGCGGGGCGGCCAGACGTCGGGAAGCAGCACTGTAGTAACTGCGTGCCAGCAGCTGCCGCAGCTTTGGGAAGGGACGCTGGGCTGGAGGATGTGAAATCAGCCCTGGGCTGGCTGGGAGAAGGTTGCTGGTCCCGGGGTCGGGATGCACCGGGGCTGTGGGAACAAGCCTCCCTCAGAACTCTCGCTGCAGCTGAGATCGGAGCGCTCCCCCATGTCCCTCCCTGCCCCCGGGGTGCAACCAGCCCTCTCCCCCACGCCTTCCCATCTCTTCTTGGGAATGGTCCAGGACAGGGCTGACACAGCTCACCGCCCCTAGGACGGGCAGTGATGGCACGTCCTTGGCACAGGGATGTTCCCACCTTTGCTGCAGCAGCCCAGCCCCGGCTTTGTGAGGCTCGCGGCACGTCCAGAGACCCCACGCCTGGTGGGGGATGTCTCAAAAGCTCTGCTACCAGTTTAAAACAAGCCGCTTTCGAGCTGTTCTGGTGGCTGCAGAAGGATCCAAAGGGCAGACAAACGTCTCAATACTCAGAGCAAATAAACTTCCAGATGAATTAGAAAACTTGAAAAATATTTTGGCAATTGATACATAACTCCAATGAATTTTCTGGCTGCCCTGAAGAAAAAGTCCTGGAGCCTCGGCTTGGTGTAATTGGCACCAGACTGCTTCCCTTCCCTTCTGCTTTCTCAGCACATGAACCTTTGGCTGAGTCATTTAGAGGGGCTGGAGATGTTTTCCCTACAAATTCTACCTTATACAATTTGAAAGTAAAATGATGTGAAAACCTGTACTCATTTTGTTTCCATCGGCCTTTTTGGAAACACCTGTTTCTGGGCTGCCTTATTTTCCCCGGAATTTCAGTCTTAGCTCATCTTTAACCTGACAGTCGGGGTGAGCAGTGAACCAGCGGCTCTTGGTGGCAGAGCTAACCCCAGCTGGATACATTCTTCATAGATTTACCATAACAATAGAATTTCTTAAACACAAACCCTGTGCTTGAGGAGATTCACGACCATTCCCTGATTCTGGAGCTAACTTTAAAGTATAAGGAATTTTAATCAGATTATAATGAACATGTCTAATTCCTAGAGGCCACGTAAAGACTTGTCTTCTTTAGGTTTCTGCTCCTCCCCGAGGGCACAGGCAGTAGCCGGGTAAAGTAGCTGTGTCCCGGTTATTTTACCTCGGGCATCTGATCCCTCTGAGCCCTAAGCTCAGCCCTCACTCTGTGGCAGTCAGCATCATTCACTTCATTTTTTGCCTCGCAGGAGCAGCGGAGCTGCCATTGCTGGCCTGAAGAGATGCACAGGAGGATGTGGTTTTGGTCAGCCAGGACACCATCCCCCGGAGCAGAGGGGTGGCAATACCTCACACACTCTGTCACCTCAGTGCCATGTGAACCTGAGCTCCTGCTTCACGGAGACAGAATTCAGTGGGATTTGGGCAACGGAGGTGACGGGAGGCTTTGATGCCATGCGGATGTCTGAGGTGTTTCCCTGATTGCTGCTAAATTGAAATCTCCTGTTTGATGTGATTGAGAAGGAATGCAAATGGCCTTGCAGGAAAGCCCGGGGAAGAGGAAGGAGACTGGTTAAGTGTGAGAAAGAGAAGATGATAAGGAAAGGGAGGAAGGAATAGGACAGAGAGAGAGAAAACTATTTAAGGAAGCAGGCACCTTGAGCAGATAAAACAACAGAAAAAGTGGGACCAGGGTAAGGGACAGCAACAAGAAGCAAAAGGTTTAAACAAGCAAGGAGCAAAGCTCATAGGCCAAAGCACAGAGTGAAGTAGGAAAATTAAAACCAGGGAGCTGTTTTATATACAGATAGAGGGAAACAACCTTTTGCAACCTGGGTTTTCACAGCATGGCGCAGCACATGTCCTACATCAGAGGAGCAGTTAGGAAAGGGCATAGCTGAGGGATGCTGCTTTGGAGTGCTGGAGCCTAATTACTACCTCATGTTATTTGGGACAAGTCTTTTAAATTTGCATTCTGCCCTGAGAGGCATTACTCCCTCTAATAATTTGGAATCTTGGTTTGGAGCTGGGAGAAGGAGATTTCGGAATAGCATCAAAATCCTGGGCCTCAGAGGTGGGAGCAGAACTGGTACGAGTGCAGCAGGAGCCAGGTGCTCGGGTTTGGCATTTCTTCAGTGCTGGCTGCTGGCCAGAGGAGAAACTTCTTCTTGTGCCTGCCTGGCCACCACCTGAATCCTGAGCAGGGAAGGTTGATGGAGGCCTTGTTTCATGAATTTTCATGCTCGTGGGCCAGGTTCTGTCATTTTCTGTGCTGGGTATACTGCTCTATGTCATGTAAAGCAAAGCTAACCTGGCCAGAGAGTCCCAGAACAGAAGTTTCTGGTTATATAAAACTAAGAGATGTGTCCTTAATGCTTCCTGCGGTGTCCAGACAGTTTGTTCTGACATAAGGGACAGAAAGTGGCAGAGCAAGGTTGTCAGTGCTAACAAAGCCTATGAGTTGGATGCGACAAACCATGGATTGGTCACAAAGGCTGGAGATGTGGGACCAGCATCCTTGATGTTCTAGAGCAGGTGTTAGGAAGAAGTTCTGAGGAAGAAATTCTTTATTCAGAGACTGGTAAAGCCCTTTTACAGCTTGCCTAGAGAAGCTGTGGCTGCCCATGGCAGGGTCCCTTCCAATGTAAATTCTTCTGTGATTCCTCAGTTCTGTGGCAGACACAGCAGTGAGGCAGGAGCTGAGGAAGCAAAGCCTGTTCCTGTAGGTGAGGCCCATGGCATGCCAGCCCATGGAGAGCCCAGGGCTGGGAACCACTGGCTGCCAGTGGCCTAAGGCCAGGTGCTGGTTGCCCAGCTCTGTGCACAGCTCTGCTGAAATGGGTGATTTCCCTCACAGAGAAGGGCAGTGATATCCTCCTGTTTCCCTTGTCAATGCAGCATGGCCTGACACTGCGCTGGTTTGGAGGCCAGAGGTTTCCCAGGCCATTGCAGCAGGTCTTGCTGAGATCCATGCATACCCCAAGCACAGATCCAAGCTCTGAGTTTCCTAACTGGGCCATTGAATAAACAAACACAGCATAAATCCAGTGTGGGCAGTAAACTCCTCAAGCTGGAGAGCCCAGAGACATTGCATTGCTGTGGGGTTCTTCTCAGGGCGAGGGAGGGAATTTGAAGTTAATGCAGGAGAGGAGTAAAAAGCTGATGCAAGGCTGGAAAAGAGGAGGGAGACAAAAGCAGGGATATATGTTGCATTTCTTTATTATGCATTGGATTCCATAGGGCATAACCCAGAGGGACATGGTTGGGTGGGAACAGGCACGTAGCACCCTTGGTGCGTGGAATCCCCAGCAGTTGCTTTAGGCAGTCAGGCGGCCTCCTGCCAGGGAGTGTGGGCAGCAGTGGGGCACAGAGCTCCCCTGGCTGGAGGACACCAGGGCACTGTGCCTGGTCCCTTCAAACAACCAAGCACAGATGCAGAGCTTTTTCAGCCCCTCTGGGCTCAAGGGCCTCTGTCCCCAATGCTGGTGCTGCAGCCCTCCCATGAGCGAGGTGATTCCCTGTGCTCGGGGTCCGTGGTCTGTGTGAGCTGTATGGGAAACCACACAGGGAGGGCAGGGCAGCTGCCAAGGCCTGTGTGTGCCCATGGGCTGGTGTTTGGCCCTGTCCTAGCCCACTCCAAGGGCTGTGCTGGAGGGTTTGGGACTGTCAGCTGATAGCTTTGTTGTCTGTGGTCTGGTTGAGCAATGTGCTCGGGCGTTTGCTCAGCGCTGGGTAAGGGAGTTGTTTGCGTTTCTGTCAATAGAGGTCTTGTTATAAGCACTGGGAGGGGAAAATAAGCTGCAACCCTCCAGAAATATAGCAGCTAGCTCCCCCAAAGTATATTCATGACCTGAAGGGAAGGAGGATATCTTGGGTATACTATTCTGTATAGACATAAAATCCACCTCTGGCTCCAGCGTGGTGTTACTCACCCTGCTGCTGTCACACACAGAGCTCTGCAGATCATTCTGCCACCAGCAGAACAAAGCAAGGCACCCTGAAGCAGGTTTTACTGAAACCACATATTCCCAAGGAGTCTTCATTCATTTCTGAACAGGACATTCAGGGAGGGTTTGCTGCTATTTCTCTGCAGAGCAGCCCATATTTCCACTTTTGCAGTAACCAGTCACTGTTCAGTCCATGAAGGTGTTCGTCCTCCCAGGAGCTGAGGTCAGACCACACTGGCCATGATCTGCAGCTGAGTCACCTGGCAAGGAAAAGCCTGCCCCATCCCGGGATGAGCTGCCCAAAATCCCAAAGCCTCATGGACTGGCCTTTGCACTTGATTCCTGTCCTGACTTATGGGCAAAAGTCAAGCCACTTAGAAGTGGAGGAAGGTACTGCTGATTGGTACTAGTTGCACTGCTGGCGGAGACACTCTGCGCCTCATCCCTGGAAGTGTTCAAGGTTGGACAGTCTAAGAAAATTGCTGGATAGAATTTGGAGAAGACCCCAAAAGTGTTGCTGCAAGCAATGGAATCCTGGGATGTATGGCTAGTGGAGGAAAACTCTTCCAGTGAGAGTTGAGATGTGGCAACCACAATTGCCTGTCTTGGGAAATTTGAGCCACCCCATCAATCTGTGATAATTGTCATATTTATGAATGTTTTAGGGGAAGTTATTTTGGGGTGAGAAGCTGAAAAAGTCCTTGACTTAATGTAAACCCTGCTCAGCAACAACTAAACCATCAGAGCGTTATCAGCATTACTCTTATCCTAAATCCAAAGCGCAGCCCTGTATCAGCTACTGGGAAAAAAGTTAACTCCACCCCAGCTAAAACCAGGACATATGATGGTGAAAGCTTCTTCAGCATACTTTGTTCATTTAATACCATATTCAAATGTAGAAACCTGAATTGGAACCTCAGAAAACCCCCAGAGAAGTATTTCTCTGTCTTATCCTCAAGAAGCTCTGGCTGAGGGAGGGGTGCTTAGAGGTTGTAAATTAACTTATGCAGTTTTCTTCTCTTTAATAAGCTCAAACTTCAGTCCACATTTCCAAGATTTTATGCCATGAAGAGCCTGTTCTCCCGCTTCCCTGACTTTTGTCCCTTGAATGAGGACATTTGTTCTGCATCAAGTCACACAGATGAGGCTCAAAAGTGTTTTACTCCCAGTAGGAAACAGGGAGTCCATGGGCATTTCTCTCCTGGCCCTGCCATGGGAGAGTGGCTGGGTGGATTTGCCAGTGCAGGTGCTGGAGCCTTGAGCATTCCCTCCTGGTTTCACCTGCTCCCCTGGGGCTGCCTAGGCACCAGGACTGTCTGCCACTGGTTGCTTGCTCAGCCACTGTGATTCAGCTGTTGATGCTGTAGTTAAACCATAATTTAATATCTTCCTTCAGAACTTTGATTAAAGAGAAATCTATCTGATGTGTTGCACTGGCAGAGGAGGCAGCTGGGTGTCCCAGCCCTGTGTCTCAGGTGGCAGTGGCCGGCCTGGGGCAGCCACCATGGCTCCAGCTGTGGCAGCAGGGCTGGCGTGACTTTCAGAAGGCATCTGGGGAGGATGCAGAGCATGAATCAGTCTGGATTTCTCTGATGATTTCCTAGCCAGAGTCTTCAGGCAAATATGTACTTTTGCATCATAACAGCTGCTGCCCTTTCTGCCAGTTTCTAACACTTGCGGTCGCCCGCTTGGCTCTCGTTCATCCTTCCACCCAGTGTAAACAAATCCCACCCCTGTTATGTTTGGGAGATGAAAGCAGAGATCAGTGTGTGAAGCAAGGAGCGGCAATGGGAAGCATGGGATGTGTGCTGCTCAGTCATGTGGTCAAGTGTGGTTATTGGGAAGCACATGAGCTTCTCACTTCACCATCCCTGCTCCCAAACAAGGGTTAAAGGTTGGGCTCGGTGATCTTGGAGGTCTTTCCCACCCTAAATGATTCTGTGGAACCCAAACTCAAGGTCTTTGGCATAAGAGCAACGTTATTATAAATGCAGAGTCATCCCTGTTTAAAATAAGGAATTGAGATAACTTCATGTCTTCAATATCATAGCTATGGTTTGCCCTAGGTCTTCCTGGGAAAAGACATTCTTTGTTTCCATACTTCAGGGCCTTGGATAAACTCTGCTCTTAGATGTCTTCTGATGTCTTGTGTTTGTGACTTGAGGGAGCACTAAGCAATTACATCTGTGAGTAATAACTGCTCCAGAGTGTCTGGAGAGAAAAGTATATGGCAATAAGAGATATGAGAGGGGATTGGGAAAGGGTCAGGGTGGTGACAGAGCAGATGAGAGAAGGATGCTGCTCCTCTGATCCAGAAACCGGGACAGGAGCTGCCAGGAGCAAGAACTCTGCAGGATCACCACACCTGCCCTAAGAGGAGTAGAAATATTGGAAATACCACATGTGTATGAGTTGAGCCTGGTTTAATGATGCTCAGTAATTGCACATCCTTTTTCTCTCCAGTCATGCCTTTTTTGCTGTGTAAGACTTTTAAGTGGGTTATGAGAAAAAAAATTACTATCTCCTATATTTTGATTTTGCTGCACAGTGATTTCTGCATCTGCACTGGAGGTTTCATTGCCATTTGTACCCTGGACTGGGTTGGAGCCTGATGGAGCCAGCCTGGAGGTACTGGCTTGCTCCAGCAGTTTTGGCAGCTCCCTGCAAGGACATGAAGGAATATGTTTGAGGAATGACAGTCAAAGCTTTCCTGTGATGGTCCCTGTCCCTTTATCCAAAGGGAATTCCCTACATTTGGAAAGATTGTTCAGGTTCAGGAACTGCAGCCAAGAGACAGGCAGCAGAGGTCCTGGTAGCTGTGATGATAATGAAGGAGCAATAGGGACACTCTTTCCCTGGCAGCAGTCCCGAAAGCATTGCCAGATCAATTCCCAGAGAAAAAAAAGGCTTTATACCTCAGAACAAATGGCCTTGGGAGGCAGTTAATACTGGAAAACTGGCCAAGGCAAAGCTTGCTGATGGGAGGTTGGTGTTGCCACTGTCTGGTTCCAACCTCAGGAGCAATGGGAATCAGGAGCAAACCAAAACTGGAGAACAAGGGAAAGGTGGGGGAGGAGATGTGAGAAAACTAAGGGCAGTTTTGTATAGTATTTTGCATCATCAAAGGGGTCGTTTTGAGCCCCTTTGCATTTTACTTTGTGTTTTTATGCCCCTTGGCTCTCCTGTGTGATGCACACCCAAAGTGTTTCTGCGCCCATTGTCATAGGGAAGTTCCACTGAAACTGTGGCTTGAACAGGGCCTTTGCCAAGGGCCTGACCAGTCCCAGCTCCAAAGAATTACAGAATGGCTTGGGCTGGAAATGAATCATAGAATGCTTTCATTTTAAAGCTTATCCCACTCCCTGACCTTGGACACTTCCTGTGATGGGGCAGCCGCAACTTCTCTGGGCAAATTGTGCCAGGGCCTCACTACCCTCACAGCCAAGAACTTTTCCCCATATCCATTCAAACCCTGCTCTCAGTGAGCTTAAGACCAATCCTCCTTGTCCTGTCACTTCAGACCATTGTCCAAAGTCCCTCTCCAACTCCCTTGTAGGCCCTCTAACCAAGGTTGATGGGAGCCTCCAGAGACACATCTCAAATTCAGCAACGGTTTTCCAACAATCTGAAAAATTTTTCCCAGAAAATGTTTGCTGGTATAGAAGCAGTGCCACTATTAGCAGCACTTCAGAGTCAGGGTCAGCCATTCCCTAACTCTGAATGGATGCAGGAAACACTTGGAGAGACTGGCAAAAGCAAGGAAATAGCTTTTTATAATTATCTGAACTTCTGGTTTGTTGTGGTCCCTCCCCTGGTTCAGGAGAAGCAGCAGCAGCAGCGGCCGGCCAGTGGCGCCGTTAAATGTCAGGATGACTCAGCTGGTGTTGGGATCTGCTGGGTCAGGAGGGGACAGGTTCACTCCCAGGGCACGAGGCTGCTGGAGGTGATGTCCTGGCCAGGAGACAATCTCCTGAACACCCTCCTGCCGGCCCTGCTTGCTGCCCACTTGGCAGCTGCATGACCCTTGAGGCTTTTGGAGGGACTCTGGGATAACCTGGACACCCCAGAGTTGTGATCACCCTCCTCAAAGCCACCTTTTGGACCCAAATTCTCAGGTCAGCCTTGGTGAGGCTTCCAGCTCTTCTTCCCTCTTGCTCTGTCTCTTTAATGTAATGCCTTTTAAATTGAATTTTATTTAAATTTAACTCCTGTAACAGTCGCCCACTAAAATTCTTTGCTGTCCTCTGGATATCCAAGGATCTGTGGGACACCAGGCTTTGCTGCAGTGAGGGTGAGGAGGAGCTTTGAAAGCAGAGCTATTGATTAAATAATTAAATGGATACAAATGAGCTTTTCTTAGGATTCTGTTTAGCTGGTTCTTGGGTGGGAAAAAAAATGTAGGTGGCCTGAGAAGACCAGTATTCTGCCAAGTCTCATTCCTGTTTGGAAAGGGTCTTTGGAATTTCTCACTGCAGGAAATTGCATTGCCATCAATAATTTATTTCTCTTTAGCAAGGAGACTTTTCTGTAGTGATGCCTGTGTTAGAGGCCTGTCCTGCAGCACACCCAGCTCCCTTCCCCCAGCCTCACCTATTCCAGGTTGGGATTTCTCTGATCCCCACTGAAAACAGTGTCAGAGTCCCTCTGTGGTGGGGAGGAAGCTGTGGGTCTCGTGGCTCTGCTGCCAGTGCAGGTGCACACCCTGCTGAGCCCTGCGATGCTTTCCATGGCAGCCTCGTCCCCCTGAGCCTCTGCGTCTCCAAGGAGGGCAGTGAGCCTTTGGCTCTGTGGGAGTCTGGTTTTCTGTGCAATCATGCAAATATGATCAGTGATATAAGGATGGATTTGTGCAGCTTGTAGCAGCTTTTGGAAAAGATTTGTGTTTCTTGCTGAGGTCTCTGGGTGCCGGGGCAGTGCTGGAGGCACCGCCTCACATTCTTGGAGATGCTTCAGGAACCGCTGGGCACCAGAGGGTCCTTGGAAAAGGTGGATCACAGCCCTGGCACGCCCCAGCGTGAGCTGGAGCTGTGCTGACACTTCTCACAGCCTGAATCTGTCCAGTCCCTCCAGGGCTGGCTCTCATTTTGGGTACACCTGTTAAAAAGTGAGACTCAGACACCTCGTGAAATAGGATTGGTTTTGTCTGAACACGCACTGTTCCCTCCAAAGCTTCTTTGGAATCCTGTTTTGCCATTAAAAACAGCTAAAATGAGAAAAAAATTGCAGAGAGATTTCAATATTAAACCAGGGCAATTTTCACTGTCTTTCCCCCCTTTTTAATTTTATTTAGAGCTGATGGGAACTGTTTAGGAAAAAGAGCTGGAAAAGTTAATCTTTGAATAGCAAACGTCCCTGAAAGGGAGAAAGGGGGGAGAAAAAAGGGAGAATGGTCCTTTCAAAGAATCATTGACCTAAATTGCACTTTAATGCACATACCACGCTGTCCACACCACCTACGTGTCTCCAGGAATCCTGCTCAATAACAAGCACTCAATGTTTAGTCATTTCCTGCAGCACGTTTGCAGGAGCCGGTGGCTCCGTGCGATCGCATGTGTCAGTGCTCGGCAGCTCCAACAGTTGCTTTCCGTATCAGCAGCTGCTGGCTTCCATCTCCTGTTGGGAAAGGTGCCACGGCGAGCCCAGGTTAATGTTTCAGCCGCCTTCCAGCAGGAGTTCCAGCAAAGGCTGCGGTGACGTGGTTACACCTCGCCCCAAACCTGGGGTTTTCAGCTCGCTCGGGGAAATCCTGGCTTCAGAACCGAGCGGGCTGCACAGCAGGAGATGGGTTTGTCCCTTCCCTAGCAAGGCTTTTAAGGAGGTTTTATTTTTGTGTTTATAACTCTGGTGAGTTTATGGGCTGGGTGGTAGCGAGTCACGCAGGGGAAAGCAGGGGCTGCTCTGACCTGTGCAGCTCTGGCTCGCTCAGCCCCAGCTGCCTGCCAGGGATGCCAGGGTCCCCTGCCTGCTGCCAGTCCCGGCTTCCCACTCGGCTTGGTGCTCCTCACATCAACCCCAGCTCATTCCCTGCTGCATGGGGGCCAGACCGTCTGGAATTTACACAGACAGGTGATGCAAGGACAAGAGGGAATGGTTTTAAACAAAAAGAGGGGAGATTAAATTAGATATTAGAAAGAAATTATTTCTTGTGAGAGTGGGAATACCCTAGCACAGGTTTCTCAGAGAAGCTGTGGCTGCCTCATCCCTGGAAGTGTTCAAGGTTGGACAGGACTTGGAGCAGGCTGGGATAGTGGGAGCTGTCCCTGCCTGTGACACAGGGATGGAAAATGAAATGAGCTTTAAGGTCCCTTCCAACCCAAACCATCCTGTGATTCTATTAATTTTATAGCCATTAGCTCAGCCTTTGCTCAGCCGTGCAAGGAAGATGATCTTGCCCAGAGAAGTTTTCAGTTCATGCACTGCCCTTTTCAGACACGCATCGGAGCTGCTTTCTGCCCAAAGAATCGAGGGCTGGATCCTCTCACTTTTTTAAGTGTCTGCCTTCAAAATGGTGGCTGCTTCTCACTTGAAGTTCATGGGAACAGATGGCTGGATCTCAGAGACAGGAGTTACAAGCTATAGGGTGTTTTTCACCACATGTCTTGCTAGTTTCCCTCTAAAAAAAAAGATCTGTGTGAGAACCCTCCCAACATGCCAGGCCAAATCTGACCGTCTGTTAAGTTCACTTTATATAATCTCTGTTTAGAACTGCGTGCCCTTTAAAAACCCAGGGAGGGCTCCTCGCTGGGAGCTCCCAGACCCCAGGGCGGGCAGCAGCTGCACAACCACCCCTACCCAGAGCCCAGCAGCCTCTCTGCACAGATATTTGACTTTTAGCTCTGGAGGAGGGGCGAGCCTGCCCAAATGCCCTCACCAGGGCTGCGTGGGGGCCCCGTGTGCGTGCTCGGGGCACAGCCAGGGCTGGTTGGCAGCGCGTGCATCCCACGGGCACATCCAGCAGGAGAACACGCCGGGATCTCACAGCTCCAGGAGCAGCATATGCTCCGGGAGACCTCGCTACGTTGCATAAGCCTCCCATCCCAGGAGCTGGCTGAGCACAGCACATGAGTCAACAGCACAGCGAGACTTGTGCCGTGGGAGTCACACCTACTCTTGGCTGCAGAATTATCCAGAGAAGCAGAAGGTTAATAGGAACAAAATAAAGCCTTAAAGGTTAGTTACAGGATTTGATTCCGTTGGAAAGAGGGGAAAATGGGTCAAGCCAAGCAGGGGAAAGCAGGGTAATGTAAAGCCATGGTGTCTGTCTCCTCAGGAGACAGTCCAGTTTGGATCAGTAAAAATGTGATCAATAAAACATTTGTATTTTCAAATTATCTGCTTCTGGAGAGGGCCATTGTTAATTACAGAAAGAAAAAGTCACATCACTAATGAGAAAGAATGTGGAGCAAAACTCCAGGATGCTCAAGAAATATTAACACCTCATGAAAACAGTTCTGCAAGACAGGGAATGACTCCTCAAAGTGTGTAAATACAGGCACAGTAAGTACTTGACCCAGAGCATCAGCACCACCGGCACAGTCCTTGGCTTTGGTTCTGCTCTAGAGATCATTGCTTCATCTGTAGATCATTATTTTATCTTGGGACAGTTTAGGAAGCAGAACCAAAGTGGGAGCAGGTCTGTGTGTGGCACCTGAAACCCCTGAGCATCTCTGGTCCATGCAGAGCAGGGCTCGTGCTGCTGTGCAGTGCCAGCAGTGGCATCCAAAGAGGGGGGACAGTGGGGCTGGGCTTCCCAGTTCCCAGCAGTTTGACCCCAGATTGGTCTCTAAGTACCCCAGGACCTGGGGCTGACTGTTCTGCTGCAGTTTGCAGGTTGAGTGCCCACTCAGGTCTGATCCAAATTTCCAAGTGGGCTCTGGGGCAGGGCAGGAGATGGGGATATCCTGAAAAGATGAATTCACAGGATTTCAGTTTAAAGGCACTCCATTGAGTAAAATTTATCTTGATATTGAATCCTTACTGTAGGCTCATGTAAATAAGTTTGGTTTATTGCATTTGTATTTGTCAAGAATGCAGTGGGGCTTCCCTGGCCTCAGGAGAAGAAAAAGAGGGAATACAGAAAGTTGTGTTTAATTTCCAGGATTTATCTCAGGTCTTTTTTCCCTAAAACAACATTCCTATGGCCAAAGCTGATATTGCTGGTGATGTAGACTTCACTGCCTGAGGTTCACCTCAATCCCAAATATGTTCTGTAAAAATCAGGAATTACCAAGGTGGGAGTGGAAACCCTTGGAAGCTCCAAGCTGCCTGGGAATTGTGTTCTTGCTGTGCTGGGTCCTGGCTGCTGACCATGTCCCAAGGTCTGAGTGCAGCACATCCATGGGGGAGGTGTTGGGCAACACAAGGGATGTTTCATCCCTCGCTCCCGATGCTCTTGCGGAGGGAAAGATCATCTTGTGATCAGGGCACAAGACCAGGAGTCAGGCGATGTGGGTTGCTGCAGAGCTGGATTTGCCAACAGGAGTGAGGAGTCCTGACACCTCCAGAGACACAGGCACTCTGGGAATGTGCAGGTTGCCTTCTGCCACTGCATGTTTGGGGTTTTTTGTGATGGTCTTGTTGGGGAGTAACAGCTCAAGGGATTCAGCAAAATCATTTAAGTGATGAACTGCACTGTGATGGAGGCAAAGAACACTTGGTGGCCTTGGGCTGAAGTTTGGGGAGAAGGTCCTTAGGATGGGTGGATAAGGGGTAATGGAGAGAGATGACTTAGGTGTAAATAGTCAGTCTCCACAGGCATCCCAAGTGAGAGGGCACTTGCAGTGTGCTTGTCTCACCATCAAACCCTGCACTCAAGCTCATGAAAGTCGTTTCTCTCTCCTGAAGGTCCCAGAATCCCCATTCCTGATGCAGGAATGTGGAATGCCCAGGGAACCATCACTGTGCAGTGTGTGTGACATGCTGGGGTCCTGCACACATGGAGAGCACAGGGGTGGCCTCACCACCTGCTGAGGGCTGGAGCTGTCACCCTGTCCCTCTCCCTGACTCCAGCTATGGTGGGAAGGGGACAACACACCTGGCCACGCTTCTCCTTGGACATGCAGGGTCCCTGCACAGCTACTGGGCAGTTACAGGACTTCCAGGTGTGGTCATCACCTGTGCTCCCGTTCAGACCCAGGTGAGGGACCCAGCTCAGGTATTTGGCTGCAGAGCCCAAAGGGGTCCCCAGGAGAGCTGAGCACAGCCTGTGCTGCATCCCTGGCAATGAACACAGGCTCTGAGCTCCATCCCTGCCTTTCCCCCAGCATCTGCCATGGGTCCTGGCACAGGAGACTGCTCAGTTTTTCCTAAATCTGGCTGATCTGTCTCCCAGGAAATGGGAGTCAGCTTGCTTGTGTTCCTGCTTGCATCAGTCCCAGAGTGGCAGGTGGGAAGTCAAAGTCCCTCTTTAGCTGTAGACACACAGAGGAGTTTTCATCCCCAAAATGTGCAAGGTTTGAAATGCTCATGGGGGGAAAAAAGAATGTTTCCTTATAGGGGAAAAATGGATAAAATTCAATAAATCAGTTTGGCTCTTCCATGCTGTCTTTCAGGTGCAGAGCTGAGGAGCTGGAAAGAGGCAGAAAGGAGGGAGAGATCCCGGCTGAGAAGGTTCTGTGTGGTATGTCCAGGTGGTGGGAGCCTGAGCAGAGGTCCCTGCTTGGCTGTGGGCTCTGTCCTTGCACTACCCAGCTCCAAACCACTGGTCTTGTGATTCCTTATTTCCTTCTCTTTTTTTTAAAATTCTTATTATTTCAGTCCCATGATTTTGTTTTCACCATTCCTAATTCTTTGCCTTGGGGAAGGGAGGCAGGGAACAGCACAGATTTGTACTGCTGTGGTTTTCTGGGTGTCGTGGGCCATAATGTGACATTGAAGTGATGAGGCATTGCCAGCCAGGCTGCAGAAATCAGATTTTTGATGGAAGGGGGGTAGTGCAGTTCTAACAAAGCTGTGGATTTACTTCTATTCATTTCAGTATTTCACTTCTTTTCTTGCTTTACCCAAGCAGTGAAAATCCATCAGTCATGAGCCCCACAGCAGAACCCTGGTGTGGTGCCACTTCAGGGCAGGTGCTCAGACACCTTGGTGTGCACAGGAATGTGCTTGGCCAAGGACAGGTAAAAATTAAATCCTACCTCATGCTGAGGTTCCAGAAGGGAAGGGGTTGTGTTATTTCTAGGTAATTTCAGTGGTACTCAGAGACTGTTTCAAACTTACACAGGGCTTTTCATCCTAAAGAGTCCCAGAGCAGAGAATTCCATACAGAGACTGAATGGAGATAAAATATGCCAATGGAGTCATAGTGCCTGGAAAGAAAAGTAAAAAACAACCTTCTGTTTTGGATGCTGAGGGAGTGGAGCATCCAGCCAGCCAGATCAGTGTGATATCTGTACAGCCACACACACACCCTCGTGAGAGGCACGAGAACGAGCACTGGTTCCCAAACCCCAGCTGGAAGCCAGCCCAGCAGTGTCCCTGTGCCCACCTGACCCTGGTCCTGGTGGGACCCTGTGACCAGGCTGACCTGGAACCCCCTGCCCTGAGTCACTGCTGTCCTGCTCAGCTGCCCTCAGGGCATGGCCATGTCAGACTCCAGGGGTTTTCCATGTCTTGCAGTTGGAAAAAAGCAAGAGAGGACAGTGGTGGATCATCAATGTCTCATGGGCTGTGAGGTGTCTGTCACCTCCTGCCAGCCACAATGGTGGCATCACTGTGGCTCCATGGCTCTCAGTGTCACACAGGGAAAGCTATGTATGATTAAAGGTGCCCCTGAGCCAGCTGGGAGAAGTTCCCCAAATGTCTGGTTGTCCTGGGAGGGTGTGATGGAGGTCAGGCCTTCCTTTAACCACTGCATCCTGGCCTTGGGAGCTAGAGGAGATTGCTGCTGTGGGAGTGCCTGGTCCATGTGTGCCCATGCTCTCCTCACCAAGGATGGAGGCTCTGACTTCCAGCTGTGAGCCCAGTGTGCTGTGGCAGGGGTGTCTGTGTGTGTAGGGAAGGTGTGGGGTGCATGTCACAGAGTTGCTCCTGCACTGGAGCATCCCCATGCAGGAAACTGGGAGTGCTGTGTCCTGCAGCTCAGCCATGGCCACCAACGATGCCTGCCGTGCCCAGCGTCACATCTGAGGAGGCTGAGGGACTCCAGAGGGAAGCTGCATCTCTGGCACCTCCACCTCATCTCCCAAAACCCTCCCCACCACATTTCCCAACAAGACACAGAATGGAAACAGAAGCTCCTTGCCAGGGAATTTCCACCCCAAATCAGTAACATTTGAGTAGTGGGAATAAGCCGCCAAAAGAGTTGATTTTTGTTGTTGATAGTATTTTAATTTAGTTTTTCTGGAAAGTTGGCTGTGCAGATGTGTGATGTGGTGGTGGGTGTGGTGACCCCAGCACAGCACAAAGTCTTGCTCATAAGGGTTGCTAAGTGATGCCTAAAACGACAGCCATGGCTGGGGAGAGGCAACAGCCCGAGGGCAGGTCGGGCTCCCAAACTGTTTTATGGCTAAGAGAGGTTTCAGAGTTTTCATTGCAAACATAAATAGAATTTATCGGTATTTTTAAATCCCATAAGAAAAACAAACCCCAAGATCTCCCATTAACTTTTTGAGGAAGTTACTTTCTGATGGAAATAGTTTGGCATCCAAAATGCACAAGGCTCGGTGGCTCGGGGGAGGTCATGGCAGGCAGCTGCACTGGTCCTGTTACTCAGTGCTCTGGGAGGGGGTTGCTGGAAGTCTGGAGGAGGTTTCACGATGGAAGATTGGGCTAAATAAAGGTCTTCCACCTCCATAATTCCGGCAGCTGCATTTCAGCACAGGATCCAGTCACAGTGTGACACGGCGTCTCGGATGGAGGAGGGAGCCTCGAACCTCGCTCGGTTTGGGGGCAGCCAAAGTGATTAATGGAGCAGCCTCTGCTCAGGTGGGTTGTTCCTGAGGTCCCTGTCTCTGAAGATTATCTGCAATGATCTGGTGAGCTGGCAGTGATAACACTCAGTTTTTATCCTATCTGTCCCCAGATAGGGGAAGTGCCTCTTGCTGCACGTTAGCCAGGAGGGCTGGAGCCTAGCAAAGCCACAGCACCCGGATGTCCAGCCCAGCCCCGTCATTTCCAGTGAAACTGGGGTTGTCAGGGGCATTCAGCCAGTCATGTCATGGTCTGGGCATCCTGACAGCTCCTGGCTGCTGGCTGGGAACAATACCACTGTTCCCAAGGGATGGCAAACCAAAATCAGGGTATTTTAGTATTTCCGATGAGTTTGTAAAGAGTAGCCAAAGTTGACGGGCTCTAGCCAGCTGTTTATAGAGTCATGGAATGGTTTGGGTTGGGAGGGGCCTTAAAAACCATCCCATTCCACTCCCTGCTATGGGCAGGGACACCTTCCACTGTCCCAGGGTGCTCCAAGCCCCATCCAAGCTGTCTTTGGACACTTCCAGGGATGGAGCAGCCACAGCTTCTCTTGGCACCCTGTGCCAGGGCCTCACCTCCCTCAGAGGGAGGAATTTCTTCCTGATATCCAATCTGAATCTCTCCTCTTTTAAGTTTAAAACCATCCCACCTTGTGCTATTGCAACAGGCTGAGCCGAAAGGAGAATGTCCAGTTCCCTGTGCAGTTCCTCATGCCTGGCTGCCTCGTTTAGTTACCAGTAGGATCAGGAATCAGCCCCCACTGATCCCCTCTGCTCACCTGGGGCTCCCCTGTCCAGGCTGTGCTGCCAAAGGCAGAGCAGGGGTTAAGGAGAGTACTTGGGAAGGGGCTGCTGTGCATGGCGAGAGGAAAGCCCATCTAGGGTGTAGGAGAGACTCGGAGGTTGTTATTCCCATCAGGAGAGGTCAGGAGAGAGGGACAGCGGGCCAGGTCCCACCTTCTGGCTCAGCCTTCACAGAGATTTGCTTGTGAGGCCAGCTTCCTCTGGGAGGAAAAGAGACATGGAAGCTGTCCAAACCCTCTGCTGAGAAAAAGGGTGAGGCCAGACAGGGCTGATTTGGGACTTTATTTGGGTGTGCTTGGAATTGCCTGTGCCGGGGAAGCACCGGGAGCCACAGGATGCAGATAACCTGTGAGTGCTGCCAGCACAGGGTGAATCACCCTCCCACACCTGCACAGCACACCTTGCTGGCTGCAGGGGCAGCAGGCACTGCTAAACTGGGCTTTTTTGGGATGTAAATAGGAAATGAGCTCTGCAGCTGAGCCTCCACAGGCAGCGGGGTGCAGAGGGCTCTGCAGGGCAGGAGGAGGCCTGGCCAGCACAGGCACTTGGTTTATAGGCAAATATATGTGGCTCCATGGGGTTTGAATAACTCCTGGAAGCAAAGTAGTTCTGAGGTTTGAGTCCTTTGCCTGCTCTAAATGACTAAAAAGAATTGGTTTTATTTCACTTCCAAAGTGGTGGAACCCACGCATTTCTGTGTAGCACACCTGACCCCAGCTGTCTCCTAAGGAGTGAACCTGGATGTCTTGGCTGTCCTTGGGGCTGGACCCCACTGACTGTTTTTCTAGGTATTTGTGTGCCTGCACACCTTGCTGTGGCTGGAAAGAGGCTTGGAAAACCTGAGACTTGCAGCTTGTGGCTGTGGGAAGGAGCCATGAGGAAAAGGGATTGCTGGGGGCTCTGGCAGCTCCAGCCTGTGCAGAGCAGGGGCCAGGGGTGACACTGAGGGGCTCCAGCAGTTCTGGAACCCAGCAGGGACTTGGCCTGTGGCTGCTGTCATGACCAGGGGACCCTTTTCCATGACACTGTTTCATAGGGGGGTGATTCAGCAGCTTTCTAGAAATGCAAGGATCTAAAAGAAGTAAAGAAGGAAGTTTTCCTTCTCTGTTTTCCTTCTCTGTCTCCTTCTACATTAAGAAATAAGGCAACTTGGGTTCTCCCTTCAGGGAACAGGGAAATTTGGCACCAAAAAGCCCCTCCATCCCTTCCCACATCTCTGTACCACATGTCTCCGCTTCACTTCTCACTTGTTTTGACATCAAGTACTTTCCCCAAAAAATATTAGTCACAACTTTGGCTTCAACCAGCCAACTCTTAACCTTCCTCAAAGTGGTTTGCAAGGGGTGACGTTGGTAATGTGTGATGGAGATGGGGCGGGTGGGCGGATTCAGCATTTCTGGAAGGTTCTGCAGCGAGGTTTGGGAGCCCTAAGCTGCTGCCTGCTGCTGTCAGGGAATCCCAAAGGACCTGCCAGCAAATCCAAAGAGCTTTGGTGGGTCTTTGGAATAACACAAACTGTGAGGCTGGAAAACCAGGACATCTGGTGGAGGTGAGACTGTTAATGGAAGCTGAATGAGCAGTGATGAGTACGGTGTAAAGCTGACTAATCCGTGCTGACGGATGTCAGACTTGAACCAGCTGCCTAAAATCCTGGCTTTGGAGCAATAACAGCTCTATTGAGCAGTTCAGCACCAACAGGAGGGAAAACCCCAAGTGGCATGTGGGGTCAGGTATGGATTCCCAAGAATTCCTGGGAAGGAAGGAGTGAGGGATGCTTGGGTTGGGCAGAGCTGTGGAATTGTGCTCCAGGCCTGCAGCAGCTGCACATGAGGAGCCTGCAGTGGCTGTGGGATCCAGGGTGAGCCCAGCCCTACCTTTCCTGTGCTTCCTTAAGTAATTATCACACACCTTGCACCCTAATGAGAACCTGCTCCATGTTCTCATCCCTCCACTCCTCAGCCTCATGGCTGCTCCTTAAGAACTCTTTGCAAACACCATCTGCTAAAGGGCTTGGATTTTCTTTTTAAGAGGAGAAATCATTGGAAATTAGTAGTTTCTCTGTGCATTATTATGCTTATAATCCTCTAATTTGGTAATAGGGCTGTAATCACAGCTGTGCAGGGTGAGGAGCAGAGCCAGCCCGGAAAGGTGCCCTAGGGATTCCCAGGCACAGCAGCCACAGCGTGCCTGGACAGAGCGTGATTCCATGGCAGGAAAGGCAGGGAGAGAGAGGATGGACCTCCCAGCACTCCCAGCGATGGAAAACCAAAGTCAAACACAGCTCATGAAACAAGAGATGTCACCATGGGCAGTGGCAGACCCTGTGCCCAGAGCCCTTGTCTGTACACAGCAATTGAGCTTGACAGCCCCATCCCTCCCCAAACAGTCAAGGGAAAACAACAATTGCTGTCCCTTTGCCAGGGATACTTCCTCCTCAGGATTGTTTTTCAAGGCAGGTGAGTTCCCAGGATGCAGAGGAAGGTGTGGGCTGTAAGTGAGGCCCTTCCAGCTTCAAATCCCAACCTGCTGCTCCTGTGGCTGCTGCCCAGCCCATTCCCACAGCAGGATTTTCCCCCTTCCAACTCTGTAGTGAGGGAAATTGGTGCAAATATGCAACTTGATGAGGGTAACGTGTGGTGCAGATGCACACCTGTATAAAAAACCAGCCAGGGACTTCCAGATTGTTAGACTGGAAAGATGAGGGGAGATAATTGAGATCTGCAGAGCCTGGCTGTCCAGGCAGGAAATCTATCTGTGCTGGAGCTGGTGGCTGCTCAGAGAACTGTTCATTCCCACATTCTGCATCCTGTGAAAGGCCTCCCATTGTGCCACCCTTCCAGGCTGCAAGGTTCTGGCAACGGGGACCTTGCTCTCAGCAGAACTAAACCCCGAGTAAAGCCCTGGTTAGCACCATGGAAAGGAGATGGGAGCAGGTCTGGCTGATGTTGGAGATGGATTATATTCCAAATAATGCTGAAACTCAATCCCAGTGCAGGAGAGGTGGATGGGAGATGTTCCCAGGGACTGAAACCTCAGCCCTGATGGGAAAACTGGAATCAAGGATGTCTTCACTCAGCACAGCTGGCACAGACATCCAGGGAAAACCCTAAGCCTTGAGAACCAAGGGACTAGAAATACAGAGCAGGGATGAAAATGATGAAAATGAGACAAAGTCACCACTTCCCAAAACCTTCACAGTGAAGGAAACACCTCCCACTGTCTGGAGGATCCATGGGAATATTACAATATTTGTTCCAAAAACATGACTGGGTGGATCCAGACTCACTGACGCAGACACAAGCAGCTAATTGAATTCATACGTAGGAACCCTGGACACCATCTGGCCTCAATAAAACATGGGTCCAGAGCTGTTTCTTAGCAGATGGTTCCTGATTTTCATAATCTGAAATCAAAAGATCATTTTTCTATCTGGAGATCAAAGGCACTGAATGCCTCCTTGGTGGAGGGTTACAAAGCGAAACCTCTGTCCTCTGTTTTGGCATTTTGTGTAAGGCAGACAAGGGTTTTCCCCTGAAACCTCTGCTGAGGCTCCAGGCAACCACATCTGGGCAGCAGCTGCAGATGTTCACAGCTCTCCAGGGCTGGGCTTTATTTCCAATGGTAGGGACATGCAGTTTATAAACTCAGAAGGGACAGCTGCAATAAGCTTGTGTGGCCGTTTCTATTTCCCCAGACTACTGCAGTATAACCCGTGTGAATATTTGGGGAAGAAACTATTCCTTTTCCCTCAGAAGAAGAGCTCAGAGCCTTGTTTGACCTCCCAGGGCCCATTCAGCCCTGCTGTGTGAGGCCAACACAGTGCCCCTTCTGATGTGGTGGTTGGGGTGTCCTGTGCAGGGCCCGGAGCTGAACACAAGGATCCTCCTGGCCCCTTCCAGCTCTGGATATCCTATGATTTTCTGATCCCTGTAGGAGACACCCTTGCAGAAGAATGAGACCAGCCTGGAGAAAAGGAGGCTCAGGGGAATTTCTGGCTCTGCACAACTCCCTGACAGGAGGGGCCAGCCAGAGGGGTCATGCTCTGCTCCCAGGAAACAGGGACAGGACGAGGGGAAACAGCCTCAATTCAGGAGGAATTTCCCCATGGAAAGGGTGCTCAGGCCTTGGCAGGGGGCTGCCCAGGGAGGTTTGGAGTCCCCATCCCTGGAGGTGTCCAAGGAAAGGCTGGACGTGGCACTGAGTGCTCTGGGCTGGGGACAAGGTGGGGATTGGGCACAGCTTGGACTCGATGGTCTTCGAGGTCTTTCCAGCCCCAGTGATCCTGGTATTCTGGGAGTCCGGGCTCCTCCTCGGCTGGGGCTGGTGGGCGAGCACTCGCCTCCCCGGCGACGTCAGCGCCGCTCCGCCGGCAGCAGCGCAGGGGAGGAGAAGGGGGCGAGAAGCGTTTCTGTGGAAAGCGCTTCCACACCCACCCAAAAGCCTCCGGGACAGACGTGATCTTTGCCACCTAAGAACGAGAGCTGTGTGGTTACTCGGAGCAGGTTGTAACAAATTGAGTCCTGCTCGCTAACCTCATTTCCCAGCGGGTACCTGCGGGCTCAGGGCCGTTCTCATGGGCCCAGGTGGAACCCAAAGGCCCCCTGGTCCTGCCAACCCACACTGCCCGAGCGCTTTTGCATCTCAAACACTGATGCACGAGGGGAATATTTGCGCCGGGCTCAGCTCCCAGAGAATCCGGAGCTCTTCCCTGCTGTGTCTCCCGCCTCCTGCAGTATGGAAATCATCCTCCCGGCAGACAGCTGAGTCCCACCTCGGTTCCCATTCACCTGGAGATGAAAGTGCTCTGGCTGCCAGTGTAGGCGGGGCAAAACTATTTAAAAACCTCATTAGAGAAAGTATTTGGGGAAGACAGCAACACCCTCAGTTGTGGTTTGCTCTGGGACTTCTCGGCCAGATCCCTGCTGATACAGAGGGAAGGGCACTATGAGAGACATTTCTGTCAAATACTACTGCTTCTAGGGATGCCCTGGGTGTCCTTTGCCTTTCTCCCTGTCCTGGTGGGCTGTGTTTTACCTAAACATAGGCACGTTCCCCTGAGGTGCTGGTTTGGGGGCTGGAATCAGGGCTCTGTGTGGCACAGAGGGGTCCAGGAGCGATGTAGGAGGGTCCTGCTCCATGCTGCAGGAACACAGTCAGCAGAACTGTGTGTAATCTTGATTAGGCAGAAATCCACCACGAATATTTCCTATTCCATTTAATTCCTGTTTGTGCTTATTTCAGCTGAATTTGCAACAGGAGTAATGCCCAAGCCACATCTGGCTCGTGATGCACATGGGATCAGACCAGGACTTTGGGAGGAGGTGGATCTGGATTCAGAGGTTTGGCTTCTTATTTAGAAAATGACGGGTTGCATTCTCCCACGGCTGCTCCAGACTGCCCCAGAGCTCAATGATATTCCTGGCCAAGGGTTTTTTCAGTCTGCCTGACAAGGAAACAGTGTCATGTGTATGGCTTGTCTGGCCTTGTGCACCTGCACTTCCCCTTCTGCCTTCATTTTCTTTGCATCCCATTTATTCCAAGGGGCCAAATATTCATTAAGTCCTGATGAGTTGGAGTGCCAGAAATCCCTTTGCCTCTGTCCACACAGCCAGCCACCCACCCACATTAAGCAGCCCCAGTTGATCCAGGTAACTGCAGCCCTAAGCCAGCCAAGGGATATCCCAGGCCCTCCAAGCAGGTGCCTGATCCCATAGGATCACACAAAGACCAGACTGAGCTAAGGAAGGCCACTGCAGCACACAGGCTTGTTCTCCCTTGGCTCCATCCACGGGAGATGGTGGCATCTTGGCAAAGTCCATTAGGTTCCCCTTCCCAGAATCACATGGAATCACAGAATCAGCAAGGTCAGTGCCACCAGCACCCCTAAACCATGGCCCCCATCCAGACAGCTCTTGGAGCAGTTTCAGAGGTGGTGATTGCACCACCTCCCAAGCAGCACTGCAGCCCCCAGCTACCCACTCTGGTCTGCCACACTCTCCTGTGCCCCATGCCCCGAGGAGCAGCCCCTGCTCAGCCCTGTGCTGATGGCATTTGCAGCTTGAACCAACTCTCCCTGACCCAGCCCTTGGGTGCCCCATGCTCCATGAGCTGGGAGGTCACACAGACCTTGTCCCAAAGCCTTGAGTTGAGAGGTCAAGGTTTACCTCACTCATGTCCTCACATGAACTGCAGGAGGAACACACTCCTGGGCTCTTCTTCTGCCTGTCCCAGCTTTATTTTATTATTATTTTCAGGGGTGGGTGTGTAATTTTTTTGACTCAATTAGCAAGTTCAGAATATTCTCTATGTTAATATTTGACTCAGACATGAGGCAGTTTGGCCCCGTGGCTGTTGTTACCTGCATCCCCCGAAAGAACAACATCTCCCCAGATTGGGAGCCTCAGTGGTGTGGATTCCTGCCGGGCTACGTGGGTGCCAGTGGAAAATAAATAACGTGGTATTTTCCAAGTGGCAGATCTGAAGGCACCCTGCTTTCCTTGCTTTGCATACTCACAGAGCACCATCCTCTCTGCCTCCCAGATCTGAAAGCCGAGGCAGAGACATCTGATGGGGCTCCAGCACTGACTCACTGTTTGATGTGAGGCAGGAGGAGGGATGTGATCAGATCCCATTGTGCAGAGCATCCACCAGACAACGCCAGCAGCAGGAGGAGAAGTGATTCCTCATCCTCCCTGCCACTCCAAACCCTGCTGCCACCCCTCACTGTCCCCTGCCCCACCTGCAGCAGCCAGGATGTCACCTCTGAAATGGCTCTGGGGCTGTGGACTCCCATCCCTGGAAGTGTCCAAGGCCAGGTTCGACTGGGCTTGGAGCAACCTGGTCTGATGGGAAGTGTCCCTGCCCATGGCAGGGGTGGAACTGGATAACTTTAAGGTTCTTTCCAAGCCAGCCCATTCCATGAGTCCCTGATTCCATGATTAGGCCGTGTGCAGACAGAGCTGGGGCCTGTGCAGCCCCGGGGTGTGCCGGGTGTGCACGCCCGGGGTTCTTTCTCACGAGATGGTGCAAGAACCGGGGGGGAACAGGTTAAACAGCGTGAGCTGCCGGGGCTTGGCAGGGCAGGACGTCACCAGGAAGCCAGCATGTTTTATTAAACACACTATCAAAGTGGGCTAAAGTCTCTTATTAATGTCCACAAATTTTGCCACTTCCAAATAGTTTCCACCTACATGTTCCTCCCACTGCTGCGCTGGGTGCTGGCAAACATCTCTGCTCAAAGAGGGGAATGGCTTTCATTTGAATAGTCCTCGGGCAAGTTTCGCTGAGCGATGCCAGCGTCATTCCCGCAGCTCTCACGTGCCCGGCAGCGCTCCAGGGTCGTGCCGGAGGGAGGGCACAGAGACAACAGCTCTTGCTGTGTTTTTCCAGCGCTTTATCCAGGCAGAGCCCATGGCAGCCTAAAGCAATGCAATGAAGCAGCGATGGATGCACAGATTTGCAGTATTAAATCTCGACTTCTGACTCGTGACGGTTCCTGACGGTTCCACGGCAGTGAGCGCGGCCAGCTGTGCTATCGAGAGTCACACACGGCTGAAGCCACCCGCCTTCACACCGAACGGGGCTTTTGCAGCCCCCAGAAGGCTGAGGCAGAGCCCTGGTGGGTGTCAAGCTGCTCCTCACACGCTGCGCTTTGTGGTCCCACAGTGTTCCTCGGGCTGAGGAGTGCGGGCTCTCCGCGCCTGCCCTGGACACTGCGGGTGGGAAAAGAGATGTGCATCTCTCCTGGGAGCTCCTGGCTGGGTACGTCCCACACTGACCACACTCTGCAGGACCACAGAGCCCATGGGTGTGGAGGAGCTGTCCCCCCGGCTGGCTGCGCCCTGCTGCCCGGCCGGTGCCTCCGGGAGCAGCAGCTGCGGAGCTGCCGGGCTCGGGAGCAGAGCCGTCACGTTTGCTGAAAACAGGAGAGTTCCCAGAGCTCCCCTGCTCTGTCAGAGACAGCCTGGCTCCCACAGGAACTTTTCCTGGTGCGGAGAGCACGGGGTGTTCCTGCCGGAGGCTCGGGCCGAGGATGCCGAGGGCTGAGCGCATCCCGCCCGGCACCGCGTCCAACCTCGGCAGGGCTGAGCCTTCACCTCCGGTGCCAGTAACCCGACCCGGGATTGCTGGAAATGGGAAAGAGGGAGAGTCAGCGATTTGATTACAGGCCACAGGCACATGCCTGGCCTTCATGGATATATTAAGTAAGAGACATTTTAAAACAAAACCACCCTCAGTAACCTTATCGTAAGCTCGAATCCACAACCCATCTGTTAACTCCCGGCGCTGCCCACATAGGCTTCCATCAGACAGCAGTGCCAGGGATTTTTGGAACGTTTTCCCCCAGATCCCTGCGGTCGGAAGGGGACAGTCCCGGGGAAGGGGCAGATCCTGAGTCTCAGATTCCCAGCCCACCCCCAAACCAGCCCCCAAACTCTCACCTTCTGGTGACTCTGTAAATAACTGCAAATCCCCTTGGACATGAGCTGTCGCGGTCCTGTGACTCCCAGCCCTGCTGGAGGAGCGCTCAGGAGAGCTGCTGCTCCACGGATGGCTTGAGGGGATTCAGCCTTTTAAAACATTTTGTTACAGCCTGAATCGTCTGGTGTCAAGGAGCCCTCCATGTAGAAATAATTCAGCAAACACAAGCGAGAAGGCGAATTGATGATTGCATCAGCCCTTGCTTATGAAAACTGATCCCCAGGAAAATGTAACTCAACTCTCGAGCAATCTCACTTGATGCCCAAGAATGTAATAACTTCATTTGGATCCTCCTTTTAGGGGGACTCCTAAATCCTTGGCAACATCCCTTAAGGTCATGAGCAAATCCTGATATGGAGAATTGTTTGGCAAGCACAAGAACAGTAAAAGGGCTAAATAATTGGGGATTACCTCTGACCCTGATTTGTGGCTCACCACCCACTGCAGGAATGTACCAAATATCTGAAGGAGCATGCAGGAGTCAGACAATCCACGGGCATGAAGCTGTCCACGTACTCTTGGAGCCTGAACTTCAAATGCAGAACAGGTTGGCCCCAAACCTCATTTTTCATTAGCAAAAGGCTGCAGCAAACTCTAATTATTTCTGTTGCCTTGGACAAAGGGTCAGTGATGAGACAGATGAAAAATTGTCTGTGCTTTTTTCACCCTTTGTTTGGAAAATAACAGCTTGGGTCTTGGGGGCACAGAGAGAACGAACTGTCTGCTCCAGGGCTTGTTACTGAGGCTGGTTACGGTCCCCTGAGCTGCAGCAGGGGACAAACACATCAACCCCATCTCTTCTGATGGTTATTGCTGAATTTGTTCAGAGCCTGCAGGAAGGAGCAGCTCTGCTGTGAGAGGTCACAGCTCTGCTGTGATTCTGTGGTACTCAGAGCTCCTCGCTCAGTCCCAAGCCCTCTCCACCATGGTGTGCCAGGGCTGCAGCACTGCACAGACCCCCAAGAGCGATGGGCAGGTCCTGCCTGTGGCAGGGGGTTGGATTGAGATGTCTTTAAGGTCCCTTCCAACCCAAGCCATTCTGGGATTCCATGATCCTGGCCATAATCACCAGGTTTTCAGGCTCAGATGTCAAACACTAAGAAAACCATGTTGAGTGGGACAACCCGAACATCTGTTTTGTGGAAGCCCCATGCCACTGATATCCTGCTGTGGTGTTCACACTGCAGATGCTGCTGGGAGCTTGCAGAGGAGATTTTGGGGGTTTATAGACCTTACATTTATGGCTAGCATCTTTCTGAGGCTTCGACTTCCCTTGGGATTCTTCCTGGTAACAACAGACACCTTTGGATGGGGGTAAGCCCTAATCAGCCTCTCTCTATTATATCAAACTTCTCTGTGCTCTCATGTAGCACCTCCTGCCCTTGGATTCCTCCCAAGGTAGAACAGCCAGGACTCTGCAGGCAATAGCAGCAGCTCAGTGCTGGAGCTCTGGTGTTTCCTTATCTTGGTAAATGCACCTTTTATCAGCTGAGCCTGCCTCTACTTGCTCAGCACTCAGCAGAGAAGTGACCACGGCCCTTCAGGAGAGCTCTGCCTTGGCACGTTCACACAAACCATTATCATCGCTCAGCATTGTGCAACTGCTGGCGTCCACAAACTGGCACGGGCATGGCATGGCATGGAATGGCCTGGGTTGGAGGGGACCTTAAAGTTATCATCATTCCACCCCCTGCCATGCACAGGAATACCTTCCACTACACCTGGTTGCTCCATGCAACACTTCCGGGGATGGGGCAGCCACAGCTTCTCTGGGAATGTGTGCCAAGGCCTTCCCACCCTCAAAGGGAAGAATTTCCTGCTGATCATAGAATCACAGAATGGTTTGGGTTGGAAGGGACCATAAAGTTATTATCTAGTTCCACCCCCTATTATGGGCAGGGATACCTTCCACTGGAGCAAGTTGCTCTGAACCCTGTCCAGCCTGGCCTTGGAAAACCCCAGGGATGGGGTCCTGCCTCCCCAAAACTTCCCTGCAGCACCAACATTTCCCCAGAACTACATTTTAGCAGCTCTTGCTATTTTTACCCCTGCATTTCCAAACTTCTGTGGCCACCGCTTTCTCAGGGTCTGTGTTTGTGCCTGTGTTGCTTTGGGGGTGATTTTTTATTTTTTCTCTGCAGTCTCAGGACGCAGCAGCGGTACTGCACAGTATGGCACAGCATGGCACTATATGGCATGGCATGGCACTGTATGGCACAGCATGGCACTCTATGGCATGGCATGGCACTGTATGGCACAGCATGGCACTCTATGGCATGGCATGGCACTGTATGGCACAGCATGGCACTCTATGGCATGGCATGGCACTGTATGGCACAGCATGGCACGGTATGGCACAGCATGACATGGCATGGCATGGCATGGCCTGACCGACGCCGCCCTGGCATGGCACAGCCTGGCCCGGCACAGCCCAGCTCAGCATGGCTCGACTCGGCACAGCCCGGCCCGGCCCAGCACAGCATGGCTCGATACAGCTCGGCTCGGCACGGCCGCTCTAGCTCGGCTCGGCCCGGCTCCGCCCGCTCCGGCCCAGCTCGG
>VWYI01047507.1:342631-365220 GCA_013399455.1 Anthoscopus minutus
CCGCAGCCCCTGAGCGCCCGCACCCCCGCGCCCCCCGCCATGGAGCGCATCCCCAGCGCGCAGCCCCCGCCCGGCTGCCTGGGCAAGCTGCCCGCCCTGGAGAGCGGAGACCTGCCGGGGTAAGCGGGGCTGCGGGGGCTCGGGGGGCTCCGGGCCCCGCCGGCTCCGGGACGGGGATAACGCGCTGCTCTCCTTTCGCCCGTGCAGGCTGGATTTCGCGCACATGTACCAGGTGTACAAGCCGCGGAGGGGCTTAAAGAGGAGCGAGGACAACAAGGTGAATGAGGGGTGACTGGGTAAAATGAGGGGCGATAAGGTAAACTGCGGGTTAACGGGGTGAGTCGGGGGTTAACGGGGCGAATCGGCCGGTGCGCGGCCGTGACGGCGCTCCCGGGACAGGGACTCGGCCGCTCCCCGGCGTACTCGGGACGGGAGCAGCAGCGGCAGCGGGACCGTGCGGGATGTCTCCCCGCTGACCCGCTGCTCCGGCCCCGCAGGAGACCTACAAGCTGCCGCACCGGCTGATCGAGAAGAAGAGGCGCGACAGGATCAACGAGTGCATCGCGCAGCTGAAGGACCTGCTGCCCGAGCACCTCAAGCTGACGGTAGGTGCGAGCGGAGGGACGGGGCAGCGGCTCCCCCGCGGCTGGCGCTCTGCTGCCGCTTCACCGCCGAGTTGGGGTGGGATTTTATTTTTTATTGGTTTTGCTCCTTGGTGCTGCACGCCCGGGCAGGCTGTAAGCGCGTCCCAAACTTCCCCAAGAGCTGCGGATCCCTGTGGGAGCTGCCGCCGGAACCCCCCGCAGCGTTGCCGGGCGAGCGCAGTCCCCGGCCGGGCTTCCCTAGGCTCAGGTCTTGGTGCCAGCAGGGGCAGCAGAACCCATAAATAAAGCGCTTCTCTCCGAGCTATGCAGCTGCTCTGACAGTACCCACAGGGTTCCGTGGGAGCCTTTTCTGTAGCCTGCTTTTTAACTTATTTCCATGGAATGTTGCCGGTGGTAGTGCTGCCTGCTCAGGGTCTCACCGTGTCCTGCCTCCCGCGGCTCCTGGGAAGGCTCTGGCTGCCCCGTGGGGCTCCTGCCTGCGTAGCCAAGCCTGCGGCAGGTGCCAACCTGTCCCTGTGCTCCCAGACTCTAGGTCACCTGGAGAAGGCTGTGGTTCTGGAGCTCACGTTGAAGCATGTGAAGGCACTTACCAATCTCATCGAGCAGCAGCAGCAGAAGATCATTGCTTTGCAGAACGGTTTGCAGGCGGGTGAGTGTTCAGATGGCAGGGTGAAAGCCTGTGTGTGTGTGATGGACTTTCCCTGGGGAGCCTGTGAAACGTGGCTGTGACACCTTGTTCCCGAGGAGGGGGGAGACAGGAATCCTGGCCTTTCGTGCTGTCATTTTCTCAGGCTTTGCTTACAAGATTTTGCAAAAAAAAAAAAAAAAAAAGATGCATTGCTCCGGGTGGTCAGTGCAGAGTGCCCTGGGGGTTGTTTGAAATTAAACGGGGTTTTAAGTAGTTTCAGTTACAGTCCAGGTTTGCTGTGAGGTTCTCTCCAAAGCCATTTGATTCTTCTCATTTGTGTTTGTGAGCTTTAGACAACCCAGTGGCATTTATTTGGTTGTTTTTCTCTGGAAATAGATATAACCTGCTTTCTATACACACCTTTTTAAGTTTCTTTTATAACCGAGCTGGCCTGTGCTCTGCAGGCAGAGGGGACCCAGTGCTTCAGCTTATCAGCTTTAGATGCACTTCCTCCTGCTGTTTTCACATGTGGCACTCACGTGAATCTGATACAGTAAACCCGAATTTTTCAGAGGCGCTTTCCCTGCCCCAGCAGCCACAGGGAGTGCAGTGGAGCTGCTGGAGTAGCTGCTGGAGTCCCCTGGAGCTGGTGGAGCTGCTGGTAGGGCCGGGAGCTCCCTGCCTGGAGGTGCAGGGTGAGGTGCACCCTGCCTTCCCCAGGGGGTTTCCTGGAGAAGCCACAGCTTGACTGACTCCCCTCTCCGCACTCCAGTACCTGTTGAAGGTCGATTATATAGTAAATAACAAAAAAGAGCAGGCAGAACTTTATGTAAAGTTGTTATGTAAAAGTGGACAGGTGGGTGTTCCAATGGAATTGTCCATTTCTGCAGAAATCTGGGGATTTCTGTGCACAGAGTCTAGCCTGGCCATCTCATTCCCCTCTGGCTGTGCTGTAACCCAAGTCCAGCATCGCCTCCGGTCCACCTCGGAGATGAAAATGGTGAACTATTTAGCATGTTGTTAATTTTTAATTTCTTTCTGTTAATGTTTCCTTAGGTGACCTGTCATCAAGAAACCTTGATTCCAGCCAGGAAATGTTTCGATCCGGTTTCCAGATGTGTGCCAAGGAAATGCTGCAATACCTGGCAAAGCACGAGAACGGCAAGGAGCTGAAGTCGTCGCAGCTGGTCAGCCACCTGCACCGGATGGCCAGCGAGGTGCTGCAGGGCGGGGCCGCCCGCAAGGCCGGGGATATCCCTCCCAAACTGGTGGACTTGAAGGAGAAGCCGGCACCCCTGGGCACGGCGGGCGAGGGCCACGGGAAGAACTGCGTGCCCGTGATCCAGAGGACATTCGCTCACTCCAGCGGGGAGCAGAGCGGCAGCGACACGGACACGGACAGCGGGTACGGGGGAGAGCTGGAGAAAAGTGACTCCAAATCGGAACAGCCCTATTTCAAAAAGGATACCGACCTCAAGTACACTGTCCAGGAGAGAATAAGCTCTATTAAGCAAGAGACTGAGGACCCGCCGGCCAAAAGGAGCAGGCTGGAGTCGCCACAGGATGAGGGCCCTTTTGGCAGTGACATGATGGGCTCTTCCAGCAGCTTCCTGGGCCCCCACGCTCACCAGCCTCCCCTGTGCCTGCCTTTCTACCTGATCCCGCCGTCCGCCACCGCCTACCTGCCCATGCTGGAGAAGTGCTGGTACCCAGCCTCGGTTCCCGTGCTGTACCCCAGCCTGCCGGCCTCTGCCGCAGCTCTGACGGGCTTCATGAACCCCGACAAAATCTCCCCACCTCTGCTGATGCCCCAGAGACTCCCTTCCCCTGTACCAGCCCATTCCCCCATCGACTCCTCGGCTCTGCTTCAAGCTTTGAAGCAGATTCCTCCTTTGAACTTGGAAACCAAAGACTGAGCGCAGTGTGACTGGTTTTTCTCTTTTTTTTCTTTTTTTCTTTTTTTTTTAAGTTTGAGAGACTGTTTCACTTTTATATATTGGCTGGACTGAGGTGTGGGGACGAGGTTCACTGTGCGTAGGAAGCTAAATCCCCTTTTCTCTGACTTGTCAGGTAGCTTGGAGAAGGATGAAGGATGCGCCCAGGTTAGCAATTGACAACTACTTCCAAAAGATTAAAGAAGGGTTTAAGAAGGGTTTTGTGCTTTACCCCTTCCCTTCTTCCCTCTCCACATCTACAGAGCAACAGTTGAGTCGGTCAGCTGCAAATCTGTTGCAAAGCTGTGAAGAAATATTCCGTTGGGCAGACCTGGTTTGAGGGTCAGTGAATATAAAATTTGAATATGAACCACGGTACTTCCCTGAGCAGCTCTGAAGGCAGAGGCCCTGCTGGCTTATTCCAGCTGGTGTCCGAGTTACCCCGAGCATGAGGTGGCAGTGGTGGCAATGCCACGGTGAGCACAGGAGGAGCAGGGCAGTGGTCACTGCAGGGGCAGCAATGTCACCAGGAGGAGCAGGGCGGTGGCCACTGTGGTGGTGGCAATGCCACCAGGAGCCCAGAAGAGCAGGGCAGTGGTCACTGCCTGGTCACACACAGGTCAGGCAGACCTAAGACGGGTTTCTCTCCACACCTTTGCTGATACATAGATATTTTTTAAGAAATAAAAGGTAGCTGCTGCTTGGCGCTTTCCATGGCGTACATCTAATAAATAAATTAACCTGTGCCCTTCCTGTAACTTGAGCTGCTATGCTGGGCCGGCTCGGGAGGAGCTGTCCCTGGGATCGCTTTGCCGGTGGCACCCGGCACCAGCCTCTCCCGCTGCTGGAATCACCGGTCCCTCGGGAATCACCGCGGTTTTCCCGGCCCAGCTGCTCCCGGCTGGGCGCGTCGGGAGCTCCTTGCCAGAGGGAGCAGTTCAGGCGGAGCCGGCAGCGCCATCCCTGCTGAACGCGCCCCTGTCAGTGCCTTTGGAAAATGACAAGGCTGGGATTTTCAAAGCAGTCTGATCCCGGCAGGGTTTGAGCATCTGGATTCCTCCTTGGCAAAGCCTGGCTCGCATCCCCCTGTTAAGGAGAGAGAGAGAGAGGGGTCTGGTGGTGACACTTGGCCTGTAAACTGCAAGGGGCTTTCTCCGCAGAGGAACGTCATCTCCAGTTTAGCTTCTTTTTAATTAAAAAACCCCCAACCTCACTGCTAAAGGCAGTGCTCTTTGGTGGTTTTTTCATTACTGGTTTTGAGAACTGGTGAGCAGAACCCCCGTCTGGATCCTCATGTTGCCCTCCCATTGCACCAGCTGTTGAGATGCACTATGCTTGATTGCAGATTGTGTTCTAACGTTTATTTTGTTGTTGGTTTTTTGGGTTTTTTTGGTATACAGTTGTTGCCTTTATTTGTAAAATCCTGTTATAAATATATATATATTATATAAATATATTAAAAGTTAAAACGTTTCAGATGTCTATTATTTGTATAACTACTTGAGCATAAAGAAGTGAGAAATATGAATGTATTCTTGTTTCTGAGTTGTCTTTTTTTTTTTGGAAGAGAAGAATATTCCATTTTTCTCTTGGGAGAGGTACAGTGTTTATATTTTGGAGCCACCTTCAAGGTGGGATATTGTACATATTTTTATCTTGAGTAAATGTTAAGTAGCTGTTTAAAAATGCTTAATAAAATAATTCTTTTCCTGTGGAAGATAAGGGTTTGCCTCCAGTGCTTTGAAACGTTGGAGCAGGGTCATTCCATGTGGTCTGGTCCAGCAGGGGATGGCACAAGGGGGAAGCAAGAAATTGGGATGCAGGGGGGAGTGGGACTGCTGGGGTGCAAAGAGGATGGGGCGTCGTGGGGTTGCTGGGGTGAGTGGGGTCTTGGGGTGGAGGGAGGAGTGGGGATCTTGGAGTGCAGAAAGGATGGAGGATCTCAGGGTGCAGGGAGGTTGGAAGATCTCAGGGTGCAGGGGGATGCAGGGCTCTCCTTGCTCCCCTCCCCCAGCTCCTCCACTGTCAGTGCCTGAAGGAGCTCAGGGTCCCATTACCCCTGTCACCAGGGATATTTATTTATTTTATCTCCCTTGGCACCTTCAGGGATTTTTTTCCTTCCAGACCCAAGGGAGGTGCCAGGAGAGCCTGGCTGGCTTTCCTGCTCTCTCCTGATGTCACGTTGTGCTCCCTGTGTCTGGCATTTGGCTCCTGGGCCCCAGGCTCTGTGGGGAGGAGGCAGCCCCAGAGGATGGAGCATCCCCACAGGCTTTGCCCAGGTCCTGGAGGAAAATGGACTTGCTGCAAATTGGTTTTACTTCAGCACCCTCAGCCTGTGGAAGTGAGTGTCTGAGCTGCCCCAGGACTGCCAGAGATGGTGCCCACCAAGCCCCTGAGGATGAGGGGTGCGACAGTCAGGTCCTGCCTTTGCTGGAGTGATCCCTGCCACCTCCACATGTCCCAGCTGTCCCTGATTTGGGAATTCCAGCTGGCACTGTGGGTGGTGGAGCAGCCTGGAGCCTTTACTCCCAGTGCTACAAAATGAGCCTGAGGGTAGGGTCCTCATCCCACCACAGGATCCCTCCCAGCCTCTCCAGCAGCAATGCTGGTTTCTGGTCTCCAGATGAAAAGACAACAACCCCAAACTTCCCCCAAAGGCAAAAGAGGGGTGAAACAAAGGGATGGGTGGGAGGACTCAGTTTCCCTGTGGTGCTGCCTGTGTGTGGATGGGGCACTTCTGAGGGTGTATTTGGGATTTTCGCTGTGCAGATGAATCACAAAATGTGGGGAGTGGTTTAAGTGTCTGACTGGGCCAGTCCTGGGCTGAGCAACTCCAAGACCCCACATGGAGAGGCCGATGCTTCTCTTAGACTGTGGTTAGAAATAAAGAAACCTTAGCTTAAGTAATGCTAGAAAAAAATACTGCTTGGTTTAATGTGTTTGGGGCATCCATACATCCCAGCGTTCAGGTTATGTTTGCTTTAATTAGGGCTAAATATTGATCTTACTGAAGCCGGCTGTAACATTTGGGACAACATTTGGTGCTCAGTGCAGAGGTGTCTCCAGCCTCAGGACCCTCTGGACTTCTGGCTCCTTTCCAAGGCTCTCAGTCCCCTTTCGTCCTCATATTCTGACCCCCCTTGTCCTATGGTGAGACAACTTCCAGAAGTTCCAGATCCTCAGTCACGGAGGAAAATAATTAAAAAAAAAAGTGGAAGAGAACATTTGCTCAGGAAGCAAAAGATTATTATGGGCTAGGACCTTTCTCTGCTGCCCTGGAGGACAGGTGAGTTCTGTGGGGCAGAGGCTGCACCTGGGGAGGCACCAGGTGAGGAACCCAGTGCCAGAGCAGCACCTCCCAGCTCTGCCAGAGCAGCATCCCAGCCTGGGAGGAGTAGGGGATGGATGGATGGATGGATGGATGGATGGATGGATGGATGGATGGATGGATGGATGATGGATGGATGGATGGATGGATGGATGGATGGATGGATGGATGAAGGATGGATGGATGATGGATGGATGATGGATGGATGGAGGATGGATGGATGATGGATGGAGGATGGATGGATGGATGAAGGATGAAGGATGGATGGATGGATGAAGGATGGAGGATGGATGGATGGATGAAGGATGGAGGATGGATGGATGGATGAAGGATGGAGGATGGATGGATGGATGAAGGATGGAGGATGGATGGATGGATGAAGGATGGAGGATGGATGGATGGATGAAGGATGGAGGATGGATGGATGGATGAAGGATGGAGGATGGATGGATGGATGAAGGATGGAGGATGGATGGATGGATGAAGGATGGAGGATGGATGGATGGATGAAGGATGGAGGATGGATGGATGGATGAAGGATGGAGGATGGATGGATGGATGAAGGATGGAGGATGGATGGATGGATGAAGGATGGAGGATGGATGGATGGATGAAGGATGGAGGATGGATGGATGGATGAAGGATGGAGGATGGATGGATGGATGAAGGATGGAGGATGGATGGATGGATGAAGGATGGAGGATGGATGGATGGATGAAGGATGGAGGATGGATGGATGGATGAAGGATGGAGGATGGATGGATGGATGAAGGATGGAGGATGGATGGATGGATGAAGGATGGAGGATGGATGGATGGATGAAGGATGGAGGATGGATGGATGGATGGGTGACCCCCCGGCACGGCGCCAGCCTGGGACAGCCCGTGCCGCCGCCCCGCCGGGGTGTGCTGAGTTCCCGGGCTTGTTTTCATGGTCTCACCCAGCTCTGACCTGCCTCAAATGTTGACACAATGTCACGTTTCCGACTGCAGTCTTTCATGTGCAGCCGGAGGCTAAATACGGCTGCTGGTTCCTGGAAAAAGACGTGCCTGGCACCCTTTCAGCAGAAACCCGATCCCCATGCAGGCTTGGCACAACAGCTGAATAACACAGCAATAACTCTTTCAGCAGCATTTCAACCCATAAATAGGGCTTCCCGTGCGACTCCTTGAAGTCAGACAAGGAGGGTACAATGATTTTAGGCAAAAAAAATTAAAATAAAATAAATAAAATAAAGTTAATGCGCGTGAAGAGCGGGTGCAAGGGGGCAGTGGGGTCAGGCAGATCAAAGGGTGTCGTGGAGGTGCTGAGTGAGGTTTGCTGAGTGGGAGCACAGGATTGCCTCAAAAGGAAAGAAATGCTCCTGAATTTTTTAATGTCTCGGTGCTGTTTCATACCATCCCTATGGAGGCACGGGGAGAGCCTTCCTGAGAGCCAGGGCCTTTCCTAACCCCGGTGAGGACACACAGACACATAATTTTAGCTTTTCACCACCTGTTTGGAAAGCTCCCATAGCCGAGCGCTGTGGGACTGGATGGTTTTTACAGGCATGTACCCCGGGAGCTGCTTATTTGCATTATGCATGGACCAGGGCCTAAAATAATCTGCAGTGACGCACATTTTTTTGCTGTGATTTTTCTCCCCCCACTCCCCCCACCCCACCCCTTTTGCAGGATTCCATTTTTCTGAACGTGCCGTGACTTTTGAGGACCACGCATGGTTACCCAGCCCCGGGGCTGCCGGGCCCTGGTTCAGCTGGGCTGGGGGGAGCTGCCCCGTGCCCCCGGCCGTGACACACGGAGGGAGAAGTGCCCTTGTGCTCCGCCTTGGCTTTCATCTGCGGAGCGTGTAGCTGCAAGTGCGGCGTGTTTACAAATGCAGGCATTGCAAGATCCCTTGAACTGTGTCCTAGTACAAAAGAGGCTTTGAAACGAGAAACACGTTGTCATGGCATGTTCCAGGCCAGCAGCACCAGACTGAACCAGATAATTGCTGTTTCTGCTTCAGCGTGGAAAAAGAAGCAGGTCTTGAGCAAGGCTTTTTTTCCCTTTAGACATTTCGTGTGATGCTCGGGATGGAAGGAAAGGGTTGGGAATGCCCGGGGGCAGAGACGGGATGATCTCCACCGGGCTGCAGGCAGAATGACTCTGCTGGGCTCAGCCCGTGTAACCGTAGCCCGCGGGGCTGGTGACACTGACCCTCGCTATGTGACACGGGGTGTCCGTGTTTTGTAACCCTGGCGTGCTGCCAGAGCCAGGAGATGCGGCTCTCGCTGCTCCCTCGTGTTCCAGACCTTTCCCACTGCCCTTCTGCGGGCAGTTCACGGCACTTAAGAGCTCTCCCGATGCCTCTCAGTGCCAGTGAGAGCTGCTAATTGCGGGGAACATTACTGGCCCTGGGCGAGGCAGCTCTGCCCTGGGAGCACTGGGCATGGCTCAGGAGTGCCTGTGCCCCCGTGCCCAGTGCTCCTGAGGTACCGCCGTGCCGGGGTGTAAGAAATGGAGGATTATATTTTGGAACAATTCATTTCTCAGACATGAGTCTTTCTCCCGGGTGTATTTCTGCCCCAGGCACATCACCCCATGGAGGCAGTTGCTGCTGTCACACTCAGTGCCTTTGGAAATGGTCAGTCAGGAAAGCTCTGCTTGGGAAGGGTTTTTCACCACATGTGCCTTGTTAAAACTGCAAATGGAGCAGGCTGGGAAATATCACACAGCTGATGGAAACGGGAATGCCTGGAAATCAAAGGCAGCTCCCCCAACTCCTCTTGTGCTTGCTGCTGTCCTTGGGATAGCAGCAGCTGGCTGGGGTCTGTCCTGGGCTGGCTGCTCCTGGCACCCAGCTCTTTGCATCTACCCAGAGGCAAGCCTGGCTAAGGCAGGTGGGTGTTTGCTGTGGGATGGAGCCTTGGTCATCTCTGCCCATGTCCATGAGTGACCCTCTGTGAGGTGACAGTGCTGGTGGGAAAGGGCTGGGTCGGCATTACAGCCTTGGACTTGCCCCATGCTCCATTTTATCTCCTCTCTGACCTCCGCTGTTTATTCCAGGATGGGCTCCCACGTTGTTGTTTTCTGAACACCAGCCCAAGGAGCAATGGTCTGTGGCTGCCTGAGCTGTCACACAAGAGGAATAATTACTTTCTCTCTGCAACGCAGCTTTATCCTTCCTTCAGCCCGTGGTGCTGCTGGAAGTACAGCAGCATTCCCTCCTCCGTGAGGCTCTCCGGTCGCCTCCGTGCCGTGGCAGCAAGAGAAAAGGCCGAGATCTATTCTGCTTTGAAAGGACTGATGAATATGCAGACTATTAGGGCTGAAGTATTGCTTATCCACGTCACGGGGTGTGCACAGAGCTCGTGTTTGTGCTGCTGCCTGAGGATGTGTACACCACCAGTGTGCAGCTGAGCAGCTTAGGGAAGATTTAACTCTTATTTCTATTCTTGACACCGAATCATTAATAAGGTTATGGTCATGCTGGGGGCCTTTCCCAGTGCCCTCCTCCTGCTGTGGCAGGGCCTGGGGACCTGCTGGTGGGGTTTGACTGCAGCTATTGATCGGGGTAAAGCTCCGTCCCAAATGGAAGCAGTTGCTGATGATTATCTCATGGTATTAGTGCATGTATTGTGAAATTGGTGTGATTTGAGATGAAATGTGACCTATGGGCATAGGCAATGTGTTCTAATGTATTCAGTAATGCTGGAGCTGACGAGCTATTGCTGCTGGTACCACACTGATTAAACCCCAGCTCGCTCTGCTCCCATTGAAATCAGTGGGAGGTCTGTCATTGCCTTCCATGAGTGCTGGACTGGATCCAGACTGCACTTCATGGGATGCATTATTCCACAGGATTAGAGAGGCACAGGGAATGGGATCCCTCTCTCTCACTGATCTCAGCTGCTTAGATGTTTGCCTCGGAGCTGGCTGGGACATGAAGCACCCGGCCTGGTTTTGATGTCAGCCCAAGGAGGAGACGAATGGTGTTGGCCAGACCTGGGATGCTGCTCTGGGGCTGCAGGGGAACGTGAGGAGATGGGCAGCCCCCTGTGATCCAGAGCTCCTGGTGGCATGGGTACACAGGAGGCAGGGTTCTCATCAGCACTGCCTGTACCAAGTGTTTGGCCCACCAGTGATGGAGTCCTGGTTCAGGAATGAAAAGCCCAGGGAGCCCTAGAGGGGCCCTGGCTCTGCACATGCTGGTCAGGACTTGGCTAGGAGGGGTTTTCTCAGATTCTTGATTTCAGACAAACATTTGGCCTCAAAGAGGTGCCAGTTGCTCTAGGGCTGAGTTCCCCCGTGGTGTGGGAAGCTGCTGGGAGCACCTCTCATGGCCCATCCCACCAGGGCCTGCCAACCCAGCTCTGCCACACTGGCCCCTGGCTGAGCCTTTGGGTGGAAGATGACTCAGGGCCCTGTGCAGGGAGGAGGTGGCAGTGACCCCCCCAGTGCTGCTGGGGAACTGAAGCAATCTGTTTATCATGGAAAAACTGCTCTTTGCAGAAATTCAAATGGAAACTTCCCAGAATGAGTGTTGCAGAGCTTTCCCCTTGAATCACTGGGCCTCCCAGGAGCCGCTTTCTAAGACGATGCCCTCGGGAGCGCTGTCACCGGCCCTGCCGTGCGTGAAGCTCCCTCCCGGCAGCACAGTCACACTCAAGCCCTGCTCGGGCTCGTTCCCGTGGGAGCAGTGGCCTTCCCCGGGCGGAACAGGTCCAAGACCACCAGCACACCGGTGTCCCACGAGCTGCTGCCCAGCCGGCTGCTGGAAGGCTCCGCGGTGATGGCACCTCTCAGCCTGGGGACCGGCCCGGGCTGGAGGCTCCCGCGGCAGTGCCCGCTGCCATCTCGCCGGGCCGTTTGCCTGTTTTCCCTTCCCTCTGGCTGCCCATCACCCTTTCCATGGCTGGAATGAGTGTCCAAAGGTCACGGGGAATTCAGCCGCTGCCTGGAGCTCGCGTAGCCGGATGAATAAGGAGGGAGGGAGGGAGTGAGGTTGACTCGCTCCACTCCCGAGGCTGCCGTGCCTCCCGTGCTGGCCGTGGCAAACCCGGGGCTGGTGGGGGCACGGAGCCCGTGTGGTGCCCAGCGTGCCGTGCCTGCAGCGCGGGCCCTGGCCCGGCACAGGTGCCCAGGGATGCTCCGGGCAGCGGGCATGCCACCTGCACTGTGTGCAAGCCCAAAGCTGTCAGCCTGGCAGATTGGGCAAAGATAGCAGCGGAGTGGGTGTCACAAGGGATGGGAGGCCACCGAGCCAGGCAAGGGGCAGGGAGGGACAGCAGGTTACGGCACCGTGGTGATCCTGATGCCACGCTCGGAGCGAAGCTGCTGGGGATTTTGCTGGATACATTTATTCCTGTCAGCCCCGTGGCGCTTGTCCCCATAGTAACAGAGCAGGCTGGCACTGCGGCGCTCAGCGACATCCCTGGTCCCCGGGGAGAAGCCAAGGACCTGCGTGGTCTGTGTTCCCAACTCCTCACGGTGTGCAGGAGCCCGCGGACAGCTCTGCTGCGCTTCACAGCGTCTCGGGCTTTCACCTTGTCTCTGCAGCCCCGGGAAAGCAAAGAATTGCTGGCCAGGAGGGCAGAAGGGGCAGGTGTGGGGCTAGGCCAGGACCTGGCAGGACCCTGCTGTGGTGAGGGCTGGCTGGTGGCGGGTCCTTGTCCCCCGTACCTGCAGCAGCGGCTGGGAGCTGCTGTGGCAGGGCCAGGCTGTGCCGCACGTGTGAGAAGCACGAGCCCAGCTGCTGTGTGCGGCTGAGGCAGGAACCACGGAGGGGTTTTCCGGGCTCCAGCGAGCACCTGGGCACTTGAGGTCAGGAGGCATCTGCAGCACGAGGTTTTTGAACCCAGCAACGAGGCAAAAGTGTTTTGAAGGAGACCAGCAAGACAGAGATCTCTGTTCAGATCCTGGAGCCGCTCGGAAGATGAGTCAAAGGATTCCTGAAACAATTAGAGCTGTGAGGTGCAGCAGCAACAGCACATCCACCGTCAGCAGCTCTGCCAGGCGCCCTCGGCCAGCTGTTCGTGCTTTCCCTTTAATAAGGCATATTAGGCAATTTCCCATTTAAAAATGTTTATGAGAATATATAAATATTCACTTATACAGAACTCGCCTGGCCCTTTGTGTGCAGAGCGGCGGCGAGAGTGACTTGAATTGTTATGAATCTATTGAGAGTGCTTGAGATGGAGCCTTCAGCATGGTGAGATGGATCTCAGAGCCCCCTGGGGACTTAGCCCTCCAGGTACCAGGATGGGACACCTTGCTCCGTGGGACAAAGTGCCCCGCTGAGCAGGACGGGCTGCGTCACGTCCCTCGGTGCCCAGCCACAGGCAGCGTGGGCAGGGTTTTCCCTCGTGTGATTTCCCGATGGCCACAGGAAGAGCTTGCACAGGCCCGATCTGGATTTAATCAAAGGAATTTTTTTTTTTTCATTTGCTGTCTTATGTGCTGACCACCAAACCACATCCTTCGAGCCTTAGCCCGGCACAGTGAAACAAAAACTAGCAAAAACTAGGCCAGGGCTTTCTGCTATGATTTCTTTTTTTCCCTCTTTCTTTCTTTTTCCCTTAGTGCATCAGTTGGGTGCAAAGCTGGCACATGCCTCTCCTCTAGCCCCTCTGCTCCCACACAGCCCCTTCCCAGGGCAGCCTGGCATTTCCACCGCCCCTCAGCCAGGCACTTGCAGCTCCACGTGAAACCTGGGAACTATCCAGATTATGTGCACTCAGCACAGCGTCAGTAAGAAGCAAATATAGAGGAATAATGAGTAATGACGTGCTGGCAGACCACGTCGGGACCTAAAAAGGCACAAGGTGGGGACTGTCCTTGGCTCTCACCCGATGCTTGGCTGGTGCAGCCTGACTGTGGGGTCAGAGCAAACCAGAGGGGCCTCAGTGAGCCCCCGGTGCTGGTGGGAGCAGTGGCTGTGGGTGACACCGTCCCTGGCAGCACCCCACTGCATCACTGCATCCAGGGGCGAGGTGCCTGCATAGGGAAGTTCTCACGTTCACAGAACAGAGAGCAGCTTTATTGTTGTATTTTGCAAACCAAAACCAGCCGGGAGTTTCTGAAGCGTCTGCCATCCCCGCAGAGAGCTGTTTAGTCATGCCTGGTGTGTGTGCATGTGAGACAGTGAGGGGAGGGAGGCTCGAGGACTTTGCAAAGATTAAAGATTTATGCTGACCCTTGAATCTGATCCAAGGCTACTAATCTGCCCTGATCCTATCATCTGCTCAGGGTGGATCTATTTCACTTTCCTTTATGGTACTCCTGACTCATTCCACTCCCACTCTAGGCCAGTCCAGTGGGAATGGGAAGCGCGACCACATATTTGTTTGGGTTTGCATTTAAAGCTCCGGACCTGTAGTGGGTGAAGCTCATAAAGGAAACCAGTGTGGATAAGATATGGGTGAGCTGAATGCTTGGAAACCACTCCCAAACACAAGCTGAAGTGGTTTGAAATCAAGGTGGAGTGATGTACTGAAGGCACAATACTTGGCAGCTACGCCCAGCGTGTGAGAAAGGCATTTAAATCCAAGGTGGTGAGGTAGGCAGGGCATCCCACATGCTTCTGATGGGACAGCCCGTGCCCTGCAGGGTGTGCAGTGCCAGGGAACCCACCCCTCCATCTGCCCACCTGCCCTTTCTGCTCTGTGCTTTGCACCCCAGTGAGCCCCTCCATGGGCCTGCAGGAAGCTGTGCCAGGGGTTCTACTCCTGCCCTGGCACTGCTCTGCCTGGGTAAAGCCTTGTTTGTGCTCCATCACCCTGCACTGAAAGGTTCCTGATGGCTGCTGGGGCTTTAGTGTAAAGAACAATGTGTGGAGGAGAATGCAGACCTGATTTTTTTTGGAAGGCCGACTAAATCTCCTCTGCCTTCACAATAAAAAACAGCATGGCAGAAAGAGAAATAGGAGCTTTCCACTTCCCCAGCTCTTCTCTGCTGCAGCCACATGTGTCTGGAGGAAGGCTGGGGATGCCACAGCTGCCTGGCCTGCGTGCCAGCTGGGCTGGGGTGGATCACACGCACTGGACACCGCGGGCAGTCCCGGAGCTGAGGGCAGACAGGCGAGCAGGATCAGCCACACGGGCCTGGCCCGTGGCTGAACTGACCAGGAGATGGAGTGTGGTATATCCTATTTCAGATCCCCTGGGACATCCTGTTCTCCTGATAACTGATGATATGTAAATATAGCAAATGCAAAGCCAGGCACTTTCCTAGGGTGCCCAGCCCAGGCTGCTTATAGAACAGGGCTGAGCCCCAGCGGCGCACTTGGAAACACCCATCTGCAACTGCGACACAAGCATCAGGCTTTATTTTTAGTTTAAAACGAAGTTCCTGTTTGTAAGGCCAGAAGGGTTACAGGAAGAAAAATTATGAAGTGGGATCATTTACTGCTATTTTCTTTTCACGTGTCCTTCCTTCCTTCCTCCCTCCTGAGAAATGGGATGTAGCACATCGCTATTCCAGGCTGCAGCGTTCGCTGGTTCCTGCTCCCTCCGAAGAAGCCCATTAAGCCTTGTGCAACAAAAGGCTCCGTCCTCTCAGCCCCGCCAATTACCCCTGATTTCTGCTGCTACACGGAGGCGCTTATCTAATGGAGATGAAACGCCAGTCTGGCTGACTCGCACCTCCTGTCTCTCTCAGCAGAGTTTTGGGCCGCCCCTGCCAGGCAGGGTGATGGGCAGGGCATGGGGATCCCTCCCTGGCTCATCAATCCCTCTCCTCCCCACGCCGCTGAGCAGACCCAGCAGCCATGGGATTGAAGGAAACAATGGGAAGTATTTGGTCAGGTCAGCCAAAGGAGCCTCTTTAATGAGCAAAGCCGAGCACTAATTAGTCTGGTGCACAGCCCCTTGCCCCATCTGCATCCCTGCGGGTCTCCTTCAGCCAGGGTCACCGTGCAGGGGGAGCCGCAGGGATGAGCTTGGCAGGTGCACACGTGCTTTTCTCCTTCCCGTGCCCTGTTAGGGGAAGGTAATCCCGAGCTGACAGGAGGGAGACGGCGAGCTGCTGACGGGAATTCCCAGCTGAGAGGTTTTGAGAGCGGTGGGAGCTTTGGTGTATGGATTAGGTTGCTTATATATACTATAGTGTGAAGGAAAGGGGCGGTTTTGCTAATTCCCTTGCACTTTGGTTTAATAAAGTAGGATTTGTCTGGTGGGAAAGTGTAACAGTGGGATTTAAGCTGTGTGAGTCTCATGACTGGTGCTTGCCTGGCTGGGTGGGAAGCAGGGAAGCATTGATTGCATTCTGTCTCTCCTGTGTTGTCGTGTTTTTAAACATGATTTGAGTGCCCACAGCTTTGGGTGAGCTTTATTTGGGATTAGTTTATTTAAAAATCCATATGCAGATACTCGCACTAAACTCTGTCTTCCAGAGCTCAGTGCCCTATGTCTAGGGAGAACCAGGAGTGCTCAGCTTGTCAGTGCTTTGTGACAAAGACTCACCTAAACTGAGAAAGGATAAAGAGGGGGTGGCCAGGACACAGAGTGAGAAAGGGCAAGTTAGTATCTGGTACAGCCTCTGTAGGCAAACAAGATCCTTCTGCTTCTGGTTTTAATGAGAAAGGCCCCAATGGAAATTTTAAATCTGGATTTGCATCAAATCCTCAAAGTTCAGGGAGTTTAGAACAAGGAGTTTGGTCCGTTCCATCACTCATCAGAGCTGTCTGCAAAATTCATGTCCCAATACTTTTTTCCAATCATAAATTCTGCCAAAGATGTGTGCTTGGATGTGAGATATTTTCTTCTTCCTTTTCATCCCTTTTGCTAATTTCCTTCCCAGATCTAAATCAAGTTTTCCATCTCCGACTTCCAGGAGCTGGGATGCCTTGTTTGCAGCTGGGGAGCTTTGCTGTGCCCTGCGTGGTGTGGTGGGGGTTTGGAAAGGTTCACCTGGCTGCAGGTGACCGAATGAAGGGGAGGCCTCAAGGTCAGGCTGCTTTATTGCCAGAGCCCAAGTTTTGGGATGTGCTAGGGAGCAAATCATTACAGTGCTCCTGTGCTTCTTTCCCTTATTATTGAGGATAAAACCCAAGCCATCTTTGGGATATGCACAAATATGCTCCTGATGAGGACTCTGAGAAACCAGGCAGATTTTCTGAGCAGCCTTGAAGCAGCAAGGCACAGCAGCCACATGCTGGGCTCTCCCTTATTCTTATTCTTTTCTGTTTTCTTGGGTGTACAATAAGAGCTAATCAAAGTGATGCTCTCCAGCAGGCTTTTGTGTATGGTATTACAGCAAAATCCTAAATTCCCCTTCCTGCTCATGCATACAAAGCAGGAAGAACTAGGATGGCTGCAGACTATTTTCAGATGATTTAGTCAAGGAGAAAATAACTGGATGGCTGGAAGAAGGAGCATTTGATAAGAAATAACCTTGAAGCACAGCTCTGACATGATGGTGTGAGGTGCCCAGCTCCCTGAGATGGCCCTGCTCCATGAAATGCCAACAGGGAACGTGACTTCCAGAGGAGATGACAAAGGACAATACAGACAACCAGAGCACTCAAAGTCTAATGAAAAAGAGACTGCAGAGTGGGCTGGGTGCTCCCTTCTGCTCCTGATTTCAGCACTGACATACATGAAGTTCCCCCTGCTAAGTCCAGGACTCTCACCAGCTGCAGAGGCTGCTGTAAATCAGTGCAGCTCAGCTGAGTGGCCTCATGGGAGGCTCTTTGGACCTGTAGCTGTGTTGCTCCTCCCCCCACTAAAGGCAAAGCCATCACCTCGGATTTGCCCCTCACAGCTGGAGCCAGTGGGATGCTCCTTCTCCATGAGGTGGGAGCATGGGCAGCAGTGATACCTCTGGCAACATCGGGGACAGCTCCCCGGAGAAGTTCCTGCCGGGCAGGCTGGGGCTTCCACGGGATTTGGCTTCTCTGTTCCTGATGTCCATCTCTTGGGAACAGCTCACTGCTGATAACATCCCTTGCTTTGGATTTATTCCGACAAACAGAGAGGAGGATTTGCTGGACCCTGTGGTGCCCGTGTGCCAGGGGAGGGCTGGGTGTGGGTGCTGGCGCTGCCAGGCCGGAGGGCTGTGCTGTGCTGGGAGCCCAGCCCAGGGCACTGCGAGGCTGAGGATGAAGGTGAGGACACATCTAAAAGCTTTAGGGAAGGAGGACGGCTTTGGTGAGGCTGCATCCCCCTCTGCTGGAAAATCCAAGCAAAGGCAGCAGAGCCGCTGGACAAGGAGGAAACTTGAGAGGAAAAGGGGAAATTAATGTGCAAAGAACACGAGTGAGGCCCGGGTTCCCTGGGACCGCTGGGACATCGCAGCATCCATTCTGGGCTCTACTGGGGCTCATCCCATGCCTACCACAATGAGACGGCTCTTGCCAGACCCTCTGCAGCAATCGAGACACAGGAATCGTGTTTGTGCCAGGCACAGTCCCGATTTCCAGTATGGGAGCAGATAAGGGAGGCAGGGGCTGCACCTGGCTCAGACTGGTCCTGGTGATGTGTCTGAGTCTCAGAGAAGGCAGACTGGACTAAACAGAATGTGACTGGAACTAAACAGAATGGCACAGCCAGGCTCAGTGGTGCTGGGCTCAGAGCTGCTTCGCAGCCCAGGTGGTGCCCAGGGTGTGCCCAGGGGCCATGGCTGATGGGCATGAGCTGCAAAACTCTTGGTGAGACTGAAAAACACACACCTGGATTGTGGGCACTGGGGTTTGTCGGGAAAGGGGCTGCAGCGCTGCTTGGATAGTGCCTGGCAGCTGGGTGGGAGCTCTACTTCAAAGCAGAAGGTGGAGAAGATGCCTCCCCTGGCCTGGCACCATGTTCATGGTCCCTGGGTGGGCAGCCCATGGCTCAGTCTGACCCAGGACCTCCAAGGAGTCCCTGCTGTGGCCTGCCCAAGGTGCTGCTCCCTTTGAATCTGGTCATAAAGGTGTCTGTGCAGAGCTGGAGCCCAGGGCTCTGTGCCTGCCTTTCAGAGGCTCACTTGGAGGCTGTTTGTGCTTAGACTGGGAGAATGGGTTTGTTTCCTTGTAGATTTAAAATCTAAATTGCAGAAAGGGTGAAATGCGGTGACGGGGCTGGCCAAGGCCCTGACTGTGCACTAAATCTGCAAGCGTGGGCCTGGCTTTTGTGCAGGGGGCTCTGCAAGTGCCAAGGTCACTGCTAATAAATCTGACTGGAGGACCAGGAGAATTTTATTTAACTTCTAACAGCAGCCTCCTTTTTAACTATCTTTCTTTTTCCCCCCTGCTCCCTTCTGCTGATTCATGCTCCTGCTTCTTCGGCACTGGGAGATGCCAGCATTCCTAAAGGTCATCACTTGCATGCAGCAGCTCATGCTGGGGAGTGTTTGCCAGCACCTACGAAATTGAAATGCTAAAGCGACTGCCATCATTTATATTTTCCCTGGCAGTGACAGACAGTTGCACAGCTTGCCAGCAGCCAAGCTGCCACGTTTCCAGGCTTGGAGACTACTCCAAGGTGAAGGAGGTGCATGAGAAGTGATGCCTCCCAAGGAACCCGATACCAGGTCACCTTGAGATTAGGATTCTCACCTGGGCTCCCCGGCAGGCAGCCCTCCTAGAGATATGGAAACCTCAGCGTCCAAGCATGCACCCCTCTGACTTACACCCAAACCATTCTGTCACCCTGTGATCCCGTGACTCTGGGAAATGAGATCCTGCTGCTCACGTCAGGTTTCACGCAGGAGTCAGCTGCTGCCTGCCCTGGGTCCCTGGGGAAGCAGGGCTGTGCTGCCCTCACTGCTGCCTCCCTCTCCTGCTCCATTTCTCCTCCCCACTGAAGAGAAGACTCAGTGCTTTCCTGGGCTGCAGAAAGAGGCAGGATTTTATGGCATGCTGGCAGCATGCAAACATCTCTGAGGAAATAAGTTATGGTTTAATTTTCATGGTGTGTCTCCCTCTTCATGGCAAAGGAATACTTCTGGTTTAGCTCAAGCACTAACAGCACAACTGACGTTTCTTTTTTTCAGGAAAGATGTGAGGAAGACACAGAGAAATCCTTCCTTTGCCTCCTCGGGTTATTTAATGACTATTTATACTGTGGCAGTACCAAAAATGCTGTCTAAAATGTCAGGGAGACTGTTACAGGCTGCGGCAGGAACCAGTTATTTAATGTCCATCTCTTTAGAGGTGACCACTAATCTTACCCTTTCCTTTAAGAGTCTGTAACATAAGAAGACACATATCTTCTATCTGCTATCGTCTGCCTCCATTTCTTCTGACATTATTTTAAGTGAGCCTTGCAAGAGCAGAGCTGGGAAGAGCCCCCAGCTGCCTGTGGGCACTGTGGAGCAAGGCTCCTGTTTGTCCTCACAGCCCTCAGACTCCCCAGATCCAAGAACTTCTCCCTCCTTTGACGAGGGAGGATGCTGACCTGGGAGGCACCCACAGCCTCTAAGACATTTTCCCAATACCCAGCTGAATCCCTGGGAGAAAATCAGCATCCAAACGAACAGAGGGCACTAACAGGGCATGTGTGTGAGCATGGATTGTGCTTAGAGCGTGGATTGTGAGCAAGCAGGAAAGCAGAATCTCAGAGCAATATTGTCACTATTTTTTGGCTGTGGCTCCTTGCTCGGCAGCAAGGGAGGTGCCACACAGCAGGCTTCTGTAACTCATCAAATCAATTAGTTCCTTTGTCTGCGGGAGGAGTCGTTAGCCAAAGACAAATTAAAGGAACGTCCAGTAAGACGTTCTATTCTGAGAGGAGCTGTCCTATTTTCTCGTGCTAATGGCAGGCTCCGAAACCTGTGCACAACTTAGCTCGTTATTAGAACTAATTGGTGCCAGGCATTCCATCCTCTCTGATAGGGCTAACCATGGGGATGAAATTTTCTGAGTTAATGAACCAGAGAATGGATTAAGACCTTTCAAAGTGCAGTTCATATCTCAGCTTAATTGGAAGGAGTATATTAGTTGGCTTTTTCTTATGGATACAAAGGAAAGCCGTGTTTCAGGGTGGAAAAGCACATGCACAAATGCTTTTCATGCAGCCAGGGCACAGGGAATTTCTAATTTCAATGTGGCAGGGCCGTGGCATTTGAAGGCAGTGCCTTCCCCAGCACCGTGAGCCTGAGGAGGGGTGGAAATGGGCTTTATTCTGTGCTTGCAGCACTCGCTATTCCTCCTGCACAAGGCCCTGCTCAGAGGAGGAATCTCTCTCTGAGCAGAGACCAATTAGTGCAGATCACCCCAGGCCAGGGAGCTGCTGCAGATCTAGGGCTGGTCTGGGCGTGGTGCGTCCTCCTGATGGAGATCCCCGTCCCACAGACTGTCCTGCCCCGGTGCATAGTTAGGTGTTTTTATACCAATCCCATTCTGAAATATTTTTTTTTTCACCTGTTTTACACAGTTCTGAAGAGTAGATTTGTGACACCTATTTTTTCTGGCTCAGAAATTATCTTTTTTTTTTTTTTTTCTGTGCGGTTTAGAACTTTTCCTTCTGCTAGAAGTGGAGAAGGAGAATCCTTTGCAGGTATCCCAGACACAGCATATAACCTGTGGTCCGTATCCAGGCATCCCAGTCCATTCTTCATGCATTTTCTTAACTCTCAAATATTTGTAAAATAACTTGAGAGCCTCTGCAGCCAGGTACAGAACAGTAGCTCTTTTCCAGCCTACTGACAACTAATAAATCCTGTTTAACATCCATTAATAGCCCTTGAGTTGGGTCATCAAAGATTTACTGCAACATCATAAGAAATTCTGAGGAAAAAGATTTTGCCTCAGAGGAACAGAAAATATTCCTCAGGCACCCTGTAAGTTCTTCATGTCTTTTTTTCTTCTACATCTCCATCTGCTCCTGCCTGGCCTCATGGTGCACAAGCCACTGTGTAAGCGGCTGGAGCCACAAAATTTGTGAATTTGGGCTAGCTTTTACTGGGAATTAAAATAACCCCAGTTACAGTGACAAGAACCCTGGTAAATCACCCAAAAAGTCCATGAAAAATACATGCTACTCCTTCAACTCCACTTGGAAGTGCTTCCTTCTGAAAAATAAAGTGACATCAGCTAAGTTGTGATAAATGCACCTAATGGAGTAGTTTGGTCAGTGTTATCTACTTACAGTTTATTTGGCTCAAGCGAAAAATCAGTTTATCAAAGACCATGCAACAGACAGGAACTTCTGGAGAACATCTGTTTATGTGAGAATAACTGGGAATAACAAGGTGAAGTGCGCTGTCCCTTTGGTTTTGGAAGTTCTACGAGTGCACACAAGGTTTTGTATGTCACTTGCTTAAAACATACTTGGCCTAACTAGAAATATTACGGTTGATATTTTTTTAATCCTTATTCCTTTGCAAACTGGGATTGGATTTGTGGGTGACCCTGAGTCTGAGTGGCCCTGAGGGGCCCACACAGCACTGCCATGTTGGCATGTGAGGGGTGCAGGCTGGCACCCCATTACATCCCCATTACAGCAGGCAAGGATGACAGCACACGGACTGGTTTGACATCAAGAGGGATTTCTTCATTGAAAGGGTGGTCAGGCTTTAGAAGGGGTTGCCCGAGGTGGTGATGGAGTCCCCATCCCTGGAAGTGTCCGATGAACAACGGGACATGGTGACAAGGTCTGGCTATCAAGGTGGTGTTGGGTCGCAAGTTTGACTTGCTGACCTTGGGGGTCTTCCCCAACCTACTGGAGTCTGGCAAAGCCTGCTCCATGGCAGGGGTGTCACACCCTGCCCCTCACCACACCCAGCATAGCGGCTCAGGGGTGTCACACTCCTCCTACCACACCCAACATGGCAGCTCAGGGGTATCACATCCCTCCTCACCACACCCAACATAGCGGCTCAGGGGTGTCACACCCCTCCTCACCATACCCAACATGGCGGCTCAGGGGTGTCACACCCCTCCTCACCACACCCAACATGGCGGCTCAGGGGTGTCACACCCCTCCTCACCACACCCAACATGGCGGCTCAGGGGTGTCCCACCCCTCCCCACCACACCCAACATGGCGGCCCCGCCCCGCTCCGCCCTCTCCCGCCGCGCGTCCTCCAGCCGCCAGGGGGCGCTGCGGGGCGAGGCGGGGCCGGCCGTGCCGGGTGACCGCGGCGTCACGTGACGGCGGCGGGGGGAGCCGGGCCCGGACGAGCGCGGGTGTCCCG
>VWYI01047507.1:365271-383770 GCA_013399455.1 Anthoscopus minutus
CTGAGCCCGGCCCGGGGCCGCGGGGATGGAGCGGAGCCGCCAGGCCGGGCCGGGCCGCGGGGAGCAGCGCCTGAGGGCCCTCGCTCGGTGGGATGGCTGAACCCTGGGGGCGCCGTAAACCTTTGTGTGCTACTGGGACCCGCGGGGACACTGATCCCACCGCTGGTCACGGCCCCCGGCGGGCTCCGAAGGCGACTGTCAGGCAGGGTGTTGGTGTGGCGGGGCTCGCGTTAGCAGATGTGGAGATAACATTGTGTGTCTTCAGCTGCCGCCTCCCTCCGACTGTTTTTCAGTAGTCCTAAATCATTTAAGAGTCTGCACCCACTCAAGGTTCTCCTCTCAAATATTTGCTTATCGATTACTGAAACCCATATCAAATAATCTCCTTTCTCTTAAGGTACTACTTACCTAAGAAGTACAACTCACAAGCACAAGCCCATCAGCAGCAAACTGCTGTACTCAGGCCTGCTGATATGGTGATGTGCCTGGAGCAGGTAAAGGAAGGGTGTGGAAATACTCCTACAGAAGCTTTTCCATTGTTGAACGAGATAAAGAGTGGCTTTGCCTAAATGGCGTGTTCAGCTTCATCAGTGTCCTGCTCTGCTGATGTATGTGATGGAAAACATTCCAGGAGACAAGCTGAACTTTGAGAGCTCCTGAATGGGCAGCCAGGGAGCGTGAATGACCTGAGTGCAGTGCACCTAGAATGAGAAAGCTGATGTCTCCAGCTTTAGCCTGAGCACATCTTCGGCTTGTCTTTTGGTTTTTCGGGCTGTGTCTTTAACGCTATGGAATACTTGTGAGAATGTATTTATTTAAGTACCAGTTGAATGAGTTACTGGCTGGGAAAAGGACTTCCATTCTCTTGCAGTTCTGCATCATCCTTGCACGCTGATAAACACCCTGGCAAAACCAAGCCATTGTGTAGTTCAGGTGTGAGCACTCATTTGGCTTCCTGATAATCATGGAAAATGGGTTACTTCATGAAAGGTGACTTCTCTGACTAGTTGTTAGCTGAAAGTTGCTGGAGCAACGAAGGAATGCCAGGAGCCTTTTCTTTTGCACTCTGCCAATACATTTGGGCTCAGATTTGGATTTGTAGAAGTGGAGCTCTGAAATTGTTGAACAATCTCAATCTGTGGCTGCTGAGCTGATACTGCCTGGAGTGTTTCTGCAGCTGGGGGCTCTCTGCAGGCTCTTCATCTTCTGGAGTCCTCTTGGTGATGGTACTTGACAAAAAAATGCTTTGCTTCTGTATAGTAGCAGCAGCACATGTTTGGGGAGTTACCTGTGAAACTCACTACAGGTATGTGCAGCAGTCAGAGCTGTAGGAGCTGCACATCATTCAAGTCCATCTAAGTTGTCTCCAGTGGAAGTTCCCCTAAGTAAAGCTGGAGTCTGTTTCCAGCCTCCTCTGCGGGGGCTGAATCTTGCAAGGTTTCAGCCACATGTTAGGATCACACCCAGGCATTTATCTGAGTGCCACTCAAAGAGTCTTGCAAAACCCTGGGAAAGGAGGAAGCTGTTGAGCATGCTGACATAGCCTCCTTAGCTGGTTTAGTTTGGAAGCATCAGGTCACATTTCTGAAAGTTTTTAATTAGGAAATCTGGTGAGTTTTTACATACAAAAACAAAGGGAGGTGGTTTGCTCAGGTTTGTATTATTGGTTTAAACAAAATAATAGCATAAACTTCAGTTACCAGTGCAAAATATCTTTTTAGAGAAGCGCAGTTCATGGCATGCAGAGCTGACTTTGCTTCCTTGACTGACTTTAATTCAGAGACTGCATTTGGGAATGAGTGCAGGAAAAGAACAACTGCTCTCTGCAGGCCAGTTAATGGTTTGGGTGGATGAGGCTGTTGGGATTCCTCAAAACTGAAATGAAAGGAATGACACAGCAAGATGTCCTGTAGGATAGCTCTAAAAGCTGGAGTGCACACCAGGAACTCGGTGTGGCTCAGAAGGTTGTGTGCCGCCTAACAAAGAGCTGTTGCCAGTCTCAACAGCAGTGAGTTTAATCCAGTATAAATCTCTAATGTGATCTCTGCCCATCAAATCAGGCATATGGAACTAGAGGGAGAACTCAAACAGTTGCAAAGGGAAGCTTGGTACAAGGCCTGACTGCTGCTGGAGTGGACAGGCCACAAGAGGCAGACAGTCCAGTTCTAGAATAATCCTTTTCTAGATTGGTAGCAGGTTTCCACCACGTTTATTCCTCCAGTGTAAACAAACCCTTGATTTGTAATCAGACTAAACAAGCGCCTGGAGAGTCAGGGGACAAGAGGCTTTGAACTGAGAGATGGAGAGGTTAGATGAGATACTAGGGATAAATCCTTCCCTGTGGGGGTGGTGAGGCCCTGGCACAGGTGCTCAGAGAAGCTGTGGCTGCCCCATGCCTGGAAGTGTCCAAGAGCAGCTTGGACAGGGCTTGGAGCAGCCTGGGATAGTAGAAGGCGTCCCTGCCTATAACAGGAGGTGGCACTGGATAGTCTTGAATGTCCCTTCCAACCCAAACCCATCCTGTGATCAGTTTGATTAGAAGGTTTAAAACCCAACGTTAGCAGTGAAATCTTGTTAGAGCTGGATTCAGCTAATGCAGCTTCTGCTTTTCTGAGGCTCTGCATTAGTCACTGTCTCTAATTAGATATTAAGCATAAGTTTTCCATGTGCGTGAGTAAACTTGCTCACAAGGGAGGATATCATTTCTTCCTGGTCCTAATTTCCCTAATGTGGATGGCCTGTGGCTCTTATTCAGAGAAACCGCATGTCATCCCAGGATGGCATCTGGAACTGTCAGCTCCTGATCCGAGCCCTGCAAGTGCCCATTATTTACAGACTTTGCAGAATCCTGTGGTTTTTGCAGCTCGTGGCCATTCCTGGTCTTCCCTGAGGCCAGCAGTTGGAGCTGGGAGCCGTGGCTGTGCTGCTGTGGGGAGCACGAGAGGCCAGGGGGCTGCTCCAGCCAAGTGACGCAGCTGAAACACGACTCAAGTAAACTGAGCCTGCTCCCAACCCTGCAGGTGCTGCTGGAGACTGGGGCACTCTTGCAGCCTCAGCAGCCTGTCTCATGGAAGAGTGGCAGGTCCTGGGCTTTCTGTAGTTGCTTGATGCCTGGTAGGTTGATCCTTGATGCAGGTGTTTGGCGCTGCAACACTGAAGCTCATTAGCCTGACAGGGAGCAGAGATCTGGAGGAGTGGGAGGAGGTTGGACTTTTCTGATACAGTTATCAGGTTCAAGAGCTAAACTCAACCTGTTTGTGGGGAAAGGCTAAATAAGATCCCTTTTTAGGATTTGTTTCAGAGCCTGAATTAGTGTGCTTGGTTTTTTTAACTTCGGAATATCTGGCAACTGTTGGAATGAGACTGTGGTTTCTACAGAGAGGCAGTTCCTGAAGTGCCTCTCAACAAAAGATTCGTTTGGCCAGCTGGGAGCTGCAACTTCCTTCTGTTCTCATGACTCTTATAAGTAACTTTGACTTGAAGAAGCCACACCACAGAAGTGCAGGAAAATACGCTCTAAAGAGCTCCACTGCTGTTTTAATGCCTTTTGAACCACTCAGGTAGGCCATAAATCCCATATGTTGTCACTTCATACACACCTAAGGGAGAAAAGCGATAAAATCTGAAGTGTTTCTTAATGGCAGAAGTCTCTTGAAATGCATTGCATCACTTCATTAGCTAATAAAACTCCTAGGAGGTGACTCAGATACCTTCTTTGAGGTCCTGCTTGCTGTACCTTAGGTGGGCTAAAACAAGTGACTGAAATCAGAATCTCCTTTTTCCATCTTGGTCCTGAGTTCCTGTAAGCAGTAAGTTCATTGTAAGCAATGGCAGAGCTTTAAGTGGTAACATCTGGATAAAGACACTTTCTTGACTATCTGAAACATGAAATAGCCTGAGTTCTTACATGACTGACTTCTAGACAGACATATGCCTTCTCTATGGTAGATATTTGCTAAGCAGTCCATGTCCTTTTAAATATTCAGTTAAAGTCAGGGCTGGAGAAATAAAAATGCCTTTCCTTGTCACATACTGCTGTTTTGGTTTCTGTAGGAATCATTCCTGGAAGTGCTGTTGGGAAGCCTTCCAGAGATTGAAGCTTCTAATTTGGAGTTCAGGCTTCTGATCGTGATCACAAATAGCTGGAACACTGAAGTATTTCCTAAGGATTGAAGCTGGACGGTAGAAAGTTGATTTGTCCATTTATGATGCACTATTTGATTGAGGCTATGAGTGTTGCAGAGGAGGTTTAGTGTAGGGGTAGCTTGATATAATGCTAAAATTGCACTGCTTTTTAAATAATTTTTTTAAGAAGATATTTTGGAGATATGCTGCATTTTGTTTTAGTGCAAAAAGAAAGAAATTTTTAGGGATGAGCATCAGGATTTAATGCAATGCTCTGGCTCAGGTGGATTGGGAGTGTCCGGGCTGGATTCCATACTCTGATGGTGTTGTCTCCTAGTTGGTTAAGCTTGTTTGTGATCTCATCTAGCTGGATGAAAAGTATTATGATTAAAGATAAAACAATCTTTGCTGTGTAATAACAAAGTCTCTGTGAAGAAATTGGTCCTATAACAGTAGTGAATCACATCAGCTTTATGAGATGCAAACTAAAGGCTGCCCTGACCTTCTCTGATGATATCAAGAATGTCCTTGTGAAGGCTGTGGAATCAAAATCAAGCTGCTTAGGGGACTGACAGTCTGGTAAGAGTTGTCCAGGGCCAGGCTGGACAGGGCTTGGAGCAGTCTGGTGTACTGGAAGGTGCCCTGCCCATGGCAGAGGGTGGAACTGGATGGGCTTTGAGGTTCCTCCCAATTGAAACCACTGTACCATTCCATAACTCCCTGGAATTTGATTTTCTAGCTGTAGCTTATGGTTATGGAGAGGTAGATGAAGAAACTCAAATGTGGTTTTGCTTGGTTTATGTTTTTTCGACTCGAGACAGCTGGAAAGGGTAGGTTTAATAAGGTTATTGTAATATTAAATTATAAAAGACTAAACTCGCATCCTTTGTACACTTCTGGAATGTCAGGGGTTGGCAAATTAAACATTTGTCCTAAGTTTTCCTCTGGAAGATGAACTGTACCTGTAGCTGGCTTGTCAGAAATGCTGCAGTCTGTGATTTAGTTCTGCTACTGATACAAGGTGAGCTGAACACAAACTGATCCATGGAATAAAGTCCCTTAGTTCAGTCTGGATGCAGTTTTGCTGCTCTGAATAATCCGTATCCAACATAAGTACTTATCCAGGTAAGTGGGTTCATGCTGCACTAAAGTCTCACGTTTGGGTTCTCCAGGAGCTTTGAAGGGAGCATCTCTTAAACCAGGAGGCTGAAGGATTAGTCCTGTGGGTTCTTTGTGCATGTGGCCTCTGAAATTGATTCTCGAATTTAGTCTCCCTGTCCCCTGTCTCCCACACGGGTTGGAGTTAACTTTGTTTGGTGACCTTCGGTTTGTGCTGGTGCTGTGTGGTCTGTGTGACCTCGGGGCTGAGGCTTCCATCAGAATCCCTGCTGGAACAGCTCCTGCCCTTCCAGGAGCCCTGCAGGGAGTTCAGAGTCTGCCTGTGGGGTGGGCACCAGCGCTGAAAGCAAGGCATTGCTAGATGTCAGCAGCTACTCCTGCTGTCCTTGATGAGTGTTTGAGCAGTGCTGCTGTGTGTGACAACAGCCAAAGGCTTCCCATGGGGAATTGAAAATATTGCTGTGCATATCAAACTTGTTTTAAAGCTGGTGTTTTAGAAGGAGAAAGTATCTTATTGTGAGGACAAAGTGATAGCATTGAGTACTCTGCTCTGGGAGAGAAGGCTGATTCAAATGAAGTGACTGCTAGTAAAAGTATGTTCCTTTTGTTCTGCTCTTCGAGTAGCTTTTGCATATGAATACTCGAAGTTGAAGTTGATTCCTAGCTTTTTTCCTCTGAGGAGGTAGTAAACAAAAGCCCTCTAAATTCTGAGTTTAGAGAACTGTTTCTGGGCCAAGACAGTTGAATGTGGTAGCAGAATCCATCAAAGGAGATCGCTGTCTGCTGCTAAAATCCTTTACAATAGTTTTGACCAATTTTTGACCTGTCTTAAAAGAGAAGGTGACTGCCAATAGCTTTCTTTGGGTCCACTGCCTGTGAGCAGAGAAACAGCCACACTCACATCAGGGGAAGGTCTTTCAAATTAAGACCTGAACTAACCCATATGTTCATGTCAGCTTTGGATTGTCCCTCCGCAAAGCAGAGAACAGGCAGCTGAAACTCAACTGAGTGACTGCAGTTGAGGTTTTAAGCAAGTCAAAACAAGTTTGGGGATATGCAGCGTGGGTAGAGAGCACTTGGGAAGGAATAAGATGCAGCAGCTTTCCTGAAGATTCTGTACAAGTTTCCCTGTGGTGGGTCACAGTAATTTCAACATTACATTAAAGATGTGGCAAATGAAGTGCTGCTCCAATCTGCAGGCATCTCTATCCTACAAGAGCAGTGGGAGAGCATAAAATTGGTACTGAACACGCTGCAATTAGTGGGATGACTGGCACAGTAAGTGCTGCAAGGGAGGGCTATAAACTCCTCACAGGGATGGGCAGGGAGTGTTTGGACTGCCTAGAGCTTGATGAGGGTCATGATAAGGTTGTTTATGGGGAGGAATGAGGGGGAAGGTCAACAAAGTAGATATCCTGTTAAGAGTCTATTCTAGACCACCCAGCCCAGGATGGAGAGGCACCAAAATCCCCCTTAAGCTGCTCTGAAAAGTCTCACCGTGGCTAGGCCTTGTTCTCATAGGAGACCTCAACTTCCCACATGTCTGCTGGAAATAAACCCAGCAGGGAGGTGATGAGTCCAGGTTCCTGGAATGTGTGTTCCTATTGATAAGAACAGCTCTCGAGAGAAGGATCTGGAAGGATCTGAGTGGGAATAGTTGGCAGCATCTGGGGTAAGGCTCAGCAGCACAGAGATGGAGGCTCAGGGAGTGCTTGGGAGACGCTAGGATAGGAGCTGTGGGTGTGGGATGTGACTGTGGAGGCAGGAATGCTGTGGTGCTTGAACAATGTGGCAAGTGACCCTTCAGAGGCAAGATCAGTTTGAGGAGCTGAACTGAGCTGCCCCAGCCATGGCAGCACAGCTCTGAGCTGTGCTGATCACTGGTTGCAATGGGCAGCTCAGGCCCTGGCATTTTGGGCAGGAATGGGCTGGCATTCCCACTGGACACCCACCCTGCTATGTTAGAAAGGGTGGAGTGGCTTCTGAAGCAGTACTGCAGGGTCTGACCCAAGCTGCTCATGCAGCCCAGGTCATGCTGGCCTGACACAAGCCGGGAGCTGTTGGCCATCATGGCCGCTTGGTCAGGCTTAGTTGCTCCTTGCAGCTTGTGGGCAGTCAGGCCCTAACTGTGGTGGTGTGTCTGCTTCAGAGGTCCCAAAAAGCTTTGAACCCCAGGGAACTTTTCTGGGCAGTGTCAGGGGAGAGGTGCAGACTTTGCTGCTATGATACCAAACCCTAACTGAACAACTGAATGCTTTGCGATCAACCCTAATTTTTCCAAGTGTTCTTGACTGTCTGGTTCTATTACACATAATGTGAGCTTCATAATGGCCACTGTGGCTGATTCACCTTCTGCCAAACAGCCAAGGGAGAAATCCGTAGCAGTGTAGAAAACTCTTGTTATGGCTGCAGGAGCTGGTTGGGAACTTGGCTCTCAAGCTGCTGCAGATGCAGGTGTTACAGACAGTGAAACATCTGCCAATGGAGAAGCTCTCCAGTGTAGTGCTGTTTGCTGTAGTTCTGTCCCAGCTGGAGTGATGCTGAATGTCTGCTGGAAATGGGCTCAGATTCTCTGGAGCTGCATTTGCCACTGCTGGACACTGCAGCCTGGCAGGAAGCTGACCCATCAGGTCCTTCCACTTTGCAGCCTTTCACACTCCTCAGGGAGTCACCCCATAGCTGTGGGTTGGAGGCTTCCTCCACAAGAGTGATTTATGACTGCTAATGCTGGCCAGACAGCAGCTTGCATCAGAGGGAACCCTTCTGGGTATTTCTAGCTACCAGGTAACTGGGAGATCCCGACATGCAGACCTTGGCTCCAGCAGAAGTAGTTGAATGGTTCTTTTCCTCCCCTTGCCCTGGCTGTCCAGCTGTTAAGCTGTGCAAAACTCTTTCCCAGATGGCTTTGCTCTTCTAGGTACCTCAAGGCTTGAAAAACAATTTCAGTGCTTTTAAAAAATGAGTTGTGTCTGACTTCACACAAGCTGCAGTACACATGGATTTAACATCCATGACTTCTTGGCTGTAAAACCTTCAGTTGGAAGACAAATGGTTAGAAAAAGATTGTGATATTTTACTATGTAAACTACTTGTGTCAGATAAGCGCTAAATTTAACTTTCTCTATTTTTTTTCCCAGTCAGGTCAATTCAGTGAAGATATGATTCCTACTGTGGGCTTCAACATGAGGAAAGTTACAAAGGGTAATGTTACAATAAAGGTATGTTGCCATTGTTGACTGTTTTCTCTAGTTTCTAGTTTGAAATTTACGTGTTTGCTCTGTTTTGTTTCCAGCCTTGAGGCAAATATAGAAAACTGAAGAGGCTCAGCTAAATCTGTCGAGTAGCTTAAGGAGACATTTATGTTTATTTATGGAGTTTCTGAAATGAGAATCTGTGTGTGATTCCCAGGTTCATGGACTAGTTAAAGCACTGTTTTGATAATGCTGTCTGGCTTAGATCTGAGTGTTTGAGGCCTAAGGATGCTGCTTTCCTGCTTATCAGTTTGCTTTAAGGAAGGTTTTCATCAAAAGCAAAGTTTTAAGTGAATACATTGTATTTTCTTGTGTATCAAGAAAATTCTATTTCTTTCTGTGTGTTATCTGTGTGTAACTTCATACACAGGATGATTTTGTGTCTGGTGCAAGGGGCTCCAGTTTGTATCTCCTGCTGTTGGGCCCTAAGCTCTGAGCAGCTGTGCAAGGGATTATTCCTGTTTTAATGTGGGAAAGGTCAAGCAGCTGCTTAAGGAGAGAGGAAAACCTGTTGTGATTTCTTGTCTTATCTTTGCCTGACAAGTTTAAACACAGTGCATGGCTAAATTGTCTTTCTCCTTTGCCTTAAGATTTGGGATATAGGAGGGCAGCCCCGATTCCGAAGCATGTGGGAGCGATATTGCAGAGGAGTTAATGCTATTGTGTAAGTGTCCTTCCTTCAACTCTGCTTCCTTCACATGTGCTTCTCTTCTCTGGGAGCCTTCCTAACACTGCATGCCTGACTCTGTTGTTCTCCTGGTGATTCTGAACCTGCACTGCAACCACACTGACCTTTTTCACCCTTAAGTTCAGGGCTCAGGATGGGTTATTTTATCAGTGTCTGATCTGGTGTACTAACTCCTCCCTGTCTGAACTGAGTGGCAGTGCTAACTCAAAGCATCTTCCTTCTACTCTGCTCTTTGGGAGTTTTTTTAAAAGAACTAAATTCTTTGCTCAGAAGCCCTGGCTTTGTTGAAAGCCTTGTTGAATGTGCTCAGGGAAAGAGTGATGTTTCTGCAGGAGCTCAATGTCACTGACCTAACCTGAAATTCTCTTTAAAGCTACATGGTAGATGCTGCAGATCGTGAAAAAATAGAAGCCTCTCGAAATGAGCTGCACAATCTTCTAGATAAGCCCCAGTTACAAGGAATCCCTGTAAGTAACATCACCTTAAACACCATTAAATGTCTCTGAGGAATGTGCATCGCTTGAGCAACTCTGAAGTCTGCCTTGAACTCTGAATTGTAAGGCCCAACCTTACTGGTCAGTGTAAGCATGAGCAATACCTACCCCCAGTGCCTTAAACCAGTTTTTCACCTTCAGTGGTCTTACTTCATTCAGTGCTCACAAAGCAAAGAAAATACAATTGAAACAGTAGTTTAGAGGATTCCACTGGATGAGTTTGTGCTATTTGAAGGTTAACCACAGTATAGTACGGAAGTGTAGAGTAAGTTTGGGGAAACTCAGATGAGTGTGCTGCAAATGTTCTCAGATTTATCAGCTGACTATTCTCATACTTGCTCTTTGCACAGAACAGGTTATTTGTACCCCCTCTTTCCCTGTGATTAGGTCAGTCTTCCTTCTTGATCTGATTTAACAGTGAATATCTCATTCCATTAGATTTAATAGGCAGATGCAGACTGCTCATAAGACTCTCTTGAAGTTTGTTGGTTTTCTGGTTCTGGTTGGTTTTTTAAGCAAAGCCACAACTATTTCCTTCTCTGGATTTCAGGTTCTAGTACTTGGAAATAAGAGAGACCTTCCTAATGCTTTGGATGAGAAACAGCTAATTGAAAAGATGTAAGTCCAACCCTTGCTAAGAAACATTTCTCTTACTCAGTAAATTAATGTACATGGGGCTGTTATTAAATCAGGAAGTTTGCATTTATGAGTGGAAAACCCAGCAACAGCAGGTAACTGAATATTGTATAGAACAAGTTGTGTGGGGAAGGGGAACAGTTCAAATTGTCAGCAAGAGTCCTTGTGTCAGTGAAATGTGTGCTGAAATGTTCTCTCTTTCCTAGGAACCTTGCTGCTATTCAGGACAGAGAAATATGCTGCTACTCTATTTCTTGCAAAGAGAAAGATAATATAGGTAACTATTAACCCAAACTACTGAGAATTATGAAGTGCTGTCAGAGGATGGATTGGGGGGATTGTAACTTCTTAAACACAAACTTCCTGTCTGCAGGAAACCAGGAACAAATCAAAGACCAATGTGTGAGCGCACTGGTTAAATTCAGCATAATTCCTAATGGCAGTGAGGAAGCCTGACTGGTGTTGAAGTTTTAGGGGCTGTAGTCATCAAAAAATGCCAGTCCCTGTGAAATCTGCTACTTTCTTCAGTCAGTTTGCAGGAAAGAGCTGACCAGTCCATTAGCTTGGCCTAAATGATTTTATACTTTTGTCAGGTGCTCTCATCTCTGCCTCACTTAGTGAAGATGCCAAGTACTTGGCAGCAAGTTTTTCCTCAAGTCACTCCCTTGAAATAATCACCTTCCCTTGCTGTGTTATCAGAGCAGTTTGTATTGTGGCATCTGCCAGTCCCTGCTCCCTGCAGGCAAACAGTGCCTTTTTCCGGCACAGACATCAAATGCTGTAGAACTTGTGGAGTTCAAAGTAGAAACCATGTCCTGTGTAATCTCTGCTATTTGCCATAAACTTTGTGAGTAAACTGAGTCATCTCAGCTGAGTGAGAACAGAATTTAACAACACTTTCCATCCTTTTCCTGATGCCTTCCATGGCTGCCATGGGATTAACACTGGTGCATTGCCAGGGTAACAGGAGTTTGCTGAAGAGGAAACTTCTGGGTGATGCTTCCAGAAGCTTTAAAGGATACCAGAGTGCCCTTATAGGAAAATAAAAAGCTTCTTTCTAGGAAAACTGAATAGTCTGTGGAATAGTTGTTGCTTCCAAGAAGCCCCTGTCACCTTAGCAGCAGTTAAAGGTTCAGACATGATGGATGGAAGCAGAGACTCCCTTCTGTGGAGATCCACACAAGGCTCCCAGCACAGCTGAGCATCACTGAGGCTCTGGGGAAGAGGCTGCTGGTGGGGAGTCAGGGCCTTTCCCTTCCTTAGGAGAGCCTTTTCCAGGTAGGGAGGAGCATGATGCTGTGTACCACAGGGCTAAACCAGATTTGTTCTCATCAGGGGAGGAGCTGCAGACTGGCTGAATAGAGCAGTGCTGACCTAAAACTAATTATTTGGGCCATAGTGAAGTGTCCATGAAGGAATATCTTCCTGGAGATGGACAGAACTGAAGAACCAGGATGTGTGGGGCAGTGCCTGTCATTGCTACCTAAAGGATGCTGGGCAGTTACAGGATCAAAGCATGGACAGCAAGCATCCTAAAAAATGATTCTGTTCATCTGCCCTGGGCCATCCTCTAGAGAAGACTTGGATATTCCTGTCCTGTGTTTGGGACACTGGAATACCAAAGCCTTGCCACTTATACCAACACAGACACTTGTATGTGGAACTTCTCTTCTCTCTCCTTGTAGATATCACGCTTCAGTGGCTTATTCAGCATTCAAAATCTAGAAGAAGCTGAAGTCTTCCTGGAATCTCCAGTACCAGTTGGCCATAATCTCAATTGTCCACTTCCCTCCATAATGAGAAACTACCCAAAAATCCTGTATCAAGAATCTGCCTTTTCACGGTTCATTTCTCATGTGCACTGCTGAAGACTTGTACTCCTATTCTGTCACGAAACAACTAGAGTTGTCATGATAAAGTCAGCACAAATATTTATTTTACAACCATCTGTGGTGGGAGGGTTGTGGGGGGGGCTTTTTAAAAAAATATCTCTACCATGTTAACTATGATGGTACACTCTGTTCTGGTTTTTCAGGGCCAGGTTTTTATATGATTTTCAGCAAGTGTTTTATTTCTAGTGTTTAGTGGCTTGAAGATGCTGATGCTTGACAGCATTAAGATTCTGTAAGATGCCACATACAGTAGTTAGAAAACATTTAAGCGTGAGCTGTGGGATACTGATTGATCTCACAAATGCATGTGATGTGTGTATGTAAGCAGAGAAATGGAAACTGTTTGCAGAGGGGAGCACAAGGCATAGATCAGCATCACTAATCTACAGCTGAGATCCTGTCACTTGAAAAAGAAAACTCTCTTGATGAATTAGGAAAGTCATCTGTTTAAAATAATTCTGTTGCTTTTGTTTAACATTTATGTGGGGGATGGGAATGGACTGTTCTGTCAAACTTCCAAAAATTGGAGTATTCCAGCATGAAATCTCTAGGAACATCAGGCTTTGTTCAAATACATTTTTCTATCTCCAGATACTCGTGGTCTCTCTCTGAAACCAGAACACGCATTCTGAGCAGCTGCATGACACCCAAATTACTGATGCTCTTGTATTGAGGCAGTTGTTGACCTTTAGCACAATCTGTGTGTAATTGTCAGTGTCTCTCCTGCTCCTGCAATGGCTGGGCACAGTTTCACCTGGTGCTATGGAATACCTGGGCTATTGTGACAACTCTAGACCCGCCTGCTTTCTCCATGTAACCATGTGCAAAGCCTGTCAGATGCAGTGAAATGTTTTGCTGTGTCAAAGCACAAGAGAGCCAATGAATCGATCCTGTCTCTTGACGAGCTCCTGCAGTTTAGAGAAGTGTGTATAAACAGATTACAATGTTTCTGTAGCTTTACTTTCTCAGTGACTTCAGCATATTTAAAGGGACAGCCTTGTTAAGACTGGTTTGTTCATCCAGCAGTGTCAGTGTAGCTACTCATGTGTGCAGATCCATGGTGCAGCTGCTTCTGTTGCCTCACACTGTGTGTGATTCCTCGCCTCCATGTGGTTTGAATCCCTAGGAGCCTCAGGCTGGGAGCAGCATTCAGTCCCCTCAGTTCTGACAAGCCAGTGTTAATGCAGACTGCCATGGCCTTACTGTCATGTCCCAGCTCTGGCACTGCTGCACAGACACTACACGCTGCCTGCCTTCAGTCTGAAGCTGCATTTTAACGTTTTGTCCCCTTTCAGTTCTCTGAAGCATGATTTCAATTAATCCATACTCTGGTGCTGTAGAGGAGAGGGTGTATTAACTTGCTACTGTAGTCCTGAGTTCAGCAGAACTGCTACAGTTACTTTTATTTAGCAAATTTGCTTGTGCCTATAATAAGGAAACTAAACTAGAATGTGTGAATCTTTGTGGGGGACCAGGTCACTGTTTAGTTAACTGGCCTATAGCTAAACTTGATGTGTTTGGTGTTTATCTACTTCACTGCTTTCAGCATTTATGGCATCCAAACACTACCAGTTGTTAACCTGTGCATTACTCTCTGCATGTGAACAACTTATACAATTACTGAACTTTGTAAATACGTGAATTTTTTTATTTAGGTGGATGCATATGTTGGTTTACTGCTCTTCAGCTTTATTCAATAAACTTATGTTTTGAGGGTTGTATTGACACTTAACTGCCTGACTTGAGTTGATGTGGCTGAACTCAAAATGGAAAAACACAATGGGTTATCTATCTCCTCTGCCAAAGATTACAGTGGGGGAAGAAGGATTGGTAAATACTGAGCTGATTTCTATTCTGTGGTTCAACTATTCCAGTGAAATGCTCACAAAATTACCTTTGAGGCCTGGGGCTTGCTCATCTTACCTGAGCAAGCACAGATAGTCTGAGCAGATTTCAGGGCTTTATTATGCATGTGAAAAGCACTGGTCAGCTGCAGGGTCTGAAGTAGGGGCAGCCTTCTGGAGCTCTGTTTTCAGGAGACAAATGGCATGTCTGCAAGCTTGGTTCTTGTCTTGAGCCTAGAATAAAACCTTTGCTTTTCTAGCACAAGTGTCAGATCTTGCAGTGCTTGATCATTCATTGCCAATTAAAGCAGAAAGATTCTTATCTCAGTGGAAAGTGAGGCTTTTGTTGATTGAGGTCTTGAACAAAATCTTTGCCATGATTTTAATCCAAAATTTTGCTGACTGTTCTTCCCAAAGGTTTTTGTTGTATTAATTTCTCTTAGGACGCTGACTAATTTATAGGACTGTCTGTCAGCATCTTCCAATTAATGGTAAGATATTGGATGTCTTGATTCAGGCTTGTCTCCCTGCAAGCTTTCAAACATGCTGAGCTGTATCAGATTAGTTTTTAGTCCTGAGTGCAGGTCTTTGAGCATCTTTTGTGTGTATCTCAGCTGGTGTGAAGGAGTAGTGAACTGTTAAATATCCTTTGCATATTTCTTTGGGAGTTTCCTGCATGCAGAACAAACTCCTTGCAGTTCATAGTTAAAGTGAAATGTCTCTAGATACATATCTGAAAACAGTGTCGTTAGTGCACTAAGCCTTGTCAGGCTGGTTGGTGTGACAGCAGTACCTATCATTCAGTAAATCAGCTGAGGTATGAAGTGGTCCACAGCTGCTTTACTTGATGGGGTACTTCAGTACCAGTTTCTGTTCCTAGGTGTAAATAGCAGGGAGAGACACAGGGGCCCCCTGTAATGTGTGTGCTCTAAAAGGTACATTTGCAATACTCCCTAAAATGCCCCTAGCTAGGTTTTACAGGTGTTCTGCCAGATGTCCTTGGTTACTCCTTTGGCAGGAAGGAGACCTCAGAGTGGTTGCTTGATTCCAGTGCACAGGGCTGCACTTGTTCTGTTTCTGGGCTTGAAACTTGCTGGATACCTTTTTCCTTTGAAAAGGGAAGTGGAGGAAGCGTTTCCTTCTCAACACCTTTTCAGCCTTGGACTGCAAAGAGTACTCATCTGGCACATTATGTCCAAAGTTAAATCTTTTCTGGCCTAATAGAGATGTGGAGTTCAGTCATTAGCAGTGGTGTTTGCTGACCTTGGATGCTGTAGCTGTGTTCTAGAAATCTAATCTCACCATGATGACTTGTCTCAGGCTCTGTAGTGAGCATGGACAGTAAAAAGAGACTGATTAAATTTCCCATTCTCTTCACAGAAGTTGCTTTTGGGGACGCATTTTAGTTTCATAAGTTACTGCATTTGACATCAATAGCTATAGTCCTGAAACTCCTCTGATGCAGGTCTTGAATGTTGGCATATTAAGAAAAGCAGCTTCTGTGAAAAGGCAGACACCGAGCCCGAGAGAACTCGTGGTGGCGAATACCTGGAAGGTGGACAGCAGTCCTGCCTCTGTGATCTGTGTGCTGTCCTGGGGTTTAAATCAGCTCTCAGTCTTTGGTGGCTCTTTTCAGTGCAGGTGGTCCTGGAGCAGCAGTGATGAGATGAGGAATGGTTGTGCTTGCCCCCACAGCTCTGGCTGTGTGAGTTTTCCTTGGAGTGTCCCTGTCCCTCTGGCTTCAGTGTGGATGGTGGTTCCTTAAAGTGCAATTACAGAGCAGGGGAGTTCCCATCAGCCAGGGGCAGCTGCACAGAACACCTCTTTCCCACCACTTGGCAACAGGAGAGATGCACAAATGTGGAGATCATGGTTGTGGAACCAACAATCCCGTTTCTCAGTGATTTATGTTTTCTCTTTGCATCTTGATGGAAACAGGTTGGAAAGATTTTGGGTGCTGACATATCAAACTGCATCATCTTCACTTTCTGGTAGAAGTAAAGGCCAAAGAAAATGCCTTAAACAGTCTCTCTGTTGAATCTAGGTTGTACAGGGATCTGTTAATAACCTGAGGTATGGCTTAGCAGGATTATCAAGCTTTTAACTTCCCTGAGGTTTCCTTTGTCACGGCCGTGGCTGTGCAATGGCACGTCCTGGTTTGCCTTGTGCAGGAACTGTGCTCCCCCAGCATGCCCAGCATTGCTCCCCTGCCTTGCTCCTGCACTGACCCTGACTAGTGTGGATCCCCAAAGAGGGGTGGAAAGCAGGATATTTAGCTGTTTCGAAGCTGACACGGACAGTGAATCATGTTAAAGGAGAAGTAATGTGTGAGTGCCTGAGCTTCAGGGCTTTAGTTCCCAAAATGTGCGTGCAGAACAACTTCTCTCACCAGACATGACCCTTCAGAGTGCTCTGCTGCTTTAAGGCTGCAGCTGCTGAATGTTCCAGCATGTCTTGGTGAAACAGAAGGGTTTTCTCATGGCAAACACAGAATGGCACTCAGAGGGGCTTTGCACATACTCTATAAAAGGAAAGTGAAATACTTGATGTTTTTATTTCCCTCCCAGTGGAAGGTGGGTAAGTAGACCTTTGTGCCAGGATTAGTGCCTTTTAATTATAACATGACAGGTTTTATTCTGTTAAAGGCAACATCTATCATTGTGATAATTTTGAAGTGCTTCAATAAAGTGTTGATGAAAACTATTATTTTGCATATTCATCTGTAGTAGGACAGCTGCTTTTATTATTGTTAGAAATATCTAAGAACCCTCATTACCTCATTGTGGGAAACATTTGGGTATCTTAAACTACATAACTTCATCTGGAGAGTGACAGTAAACATTCTCAGTTCATGCAACTTTGAGAGGCCAGGCTGTGAAACTCCCATTTCTGGTTATTTTTCTTCTGATACTGGAAGCATTGGTTGGTCTCGTTTGTGTTTCTCTCTGAAAAGACTCCTTGGGTTGAATATATTATTCAACAAACAGCAAATATGTTAGTAGAGGAAGAAAAAGTTGTTGTGGAGTATGAAATTTAAAGCTAAACTTGGTTCTCACAAGAGTTATAAGAGTAAGTAAACTTAAGGTGCTTCTGTGTAATTGTGTTACCTTGCAATGTGGCTACTTCAGTCTTTGCAACAAGAAGGAGTTTTCCTATTTTAAAAATAATGAATTCCCTTATTGGTTTGAGTAACATTTAAAAGATCCATGAATTCTGCAGACTGAGGAAGGGAACTGAAAGATTGTCCAGGCTAGAGGATTTTGTCCAAAGTCAGCATCCAGAAGTCTGGATGGACCACTGAGTTGTGATACTTGGTTTAGATTTATTCATTCAACTGTTTCTATTACAATAATTGGGAAACAAAATTCTGATTTCTGAACTACTCTGAAATACAGGCTGAAGACAGATCATTATTGTCTGATTGTCTGTCTGTGCATAAGTCCTTTATTTTTTCTCCTGTAGGTATTTTTCATATTCTGTCCTACTTCCTTGTAAAAAATCAGGCAATTTAATAAAAGGACACAACACATGTGTAAAAGGGCAGCTCAGTTCAGTGCCAAGTGACTTATGCACAGCCAAGCACTAGACGCTGTTGAGGTTGCTGGGTTTCCTCTTTACCTCCCCCAGCTGTGGTTTATTTCTGTTCTTTTGTTTATCTAAAAGAGGTCTGGTTTTACCAGTACTGCCGGAGTGTGTATTTTCACTCTCACATCCACACCTGGCGTTTGGCAGCTGTTCTATTTCTGCAGCTCTCGATACCCAGCGCTGTCCCCGGATCTGCTGCGCTCTCCCCGAGCCCGTCCCTCGGGGCCCCCAGTGCTGCGGTCACAGCTGATGCTCTGTTCCCCTCGCTGCTGTCCAGATGTCCAGTCACTTCTGGCATTGTGGGAGGAAATCGCAGTGTCCATCTCCTCCTCGATCCTGGGCCGGGAGCACGGCTCGGCTTCCTCCCACCGCAGTTCCCGGGGAACGCGGCTCTTGCCCTCGCCGGGGCTCGTTCCCTGCGTGTGCTGTGGCTCCAGGGCAGGCCCAAGGGGCTCCCGGTGCCAGCCCCGGGCTGGGCCGCAGGAGCCGCGGGTCGCACGTGTCACAGAACCCCAGGATCACTGAGGCTGGGAAAAAACACCGAGATCACCGAGTCCAAGCGCTCCCCGATGTCGCCCCAGCTCAGAGCACTGAGTGAGTGCACGTCCAGCCCTTCCCTGGACGTGCAGAAACTGCTCCTCCCTGGGCAGCCCCTGCCAAGGCCTGACCACCCTTCCACGGAGCAGTCCCTCCTGCTGTTCAGCCGCTGTCATCGGGGCCTTTCCCGGCTCTGTAGCCGCTCTGCCCGAGCCCGGAGCGCTCCAGGCGTGGTTGCGGCCGCAGGGCAGGGGCCGGCACCGGGGCAGGGCCTAGGGCCCGGGGCGGCCGCGGCGCCGCCGCCCGGCACGGCACGGCCCCGCCCCTG
>VWYI01047507.1:384222-580694 GCA_013399455.1 Anthoscopus minutus
GGCCCGGGTCAGTGGGCGGCTGCCGGGCCCGGGTCAGGGGGCGGCTGCCGGGCCAGGGTCAGCGAGCGGCTGCCGGGCCCGGGTCAGTGGGCGGCTGCTGGGCCCGGGTCAGTGGGCGGCTGCCGGGCCCGGGTCAGGGGGCGGCTGCCGGGCCCGGGTCAGCGAGCGGCTGCCGGGCCCGGGTCAGTGGGCGGCTGCTGGGCCCGGGTCAGTGGGCGGCTGCCGGGCCCGGGTCAGGGGGCGGCTGCCGGGCCCGGGTCAGCGAGCGGCTGCCGGGCCCGGGTCAGTGGGCGGCTGCTGGGCCCGGGGTGGGCACGGGCCCGGGGCTGACATCGGGGGGTCTCCCTCGGGGTCAGCCTCCTCCCGGTGCTGCTCAGCCACGGAGCAGTTGGTAATGGCCATAAGCTACAATACAAGTTCCACCTCTGTATGAATCATGGGATGGTTTGGGTGGGAAGGGACCTTAAAGACCATCCAGTACCATGGCAGGGACACCTCCCACTGTCCCAGGCTACTCCAAGCCCCAGTGTACAACCTGGCCTTGGGCACTGCCAGGGATCCAGGGGCAGCCCCAGCTTCCCTGGGCACCTGTGCCAGGGCCTCAGCACCTCCCAGCGAAGAATTTCTTGTTAATATCCAGTGTAAATCTATTCCCCTTAAGTGTGGAACCATTGTTTCTTGTTCTGTCCCTCCAGTCCCTCTCCATACTTGTAGTCTTCCTTCAGGTACTGGAATGAACTTCTCTCCAGAGTGAGGCAGAGGTGTGGAACAGCTACCCAAGGATTGTGGAGCCTCCCCCTTTAGAAACATTCCAAAGCTACCTGGATACATTTCTGTGTCACCTGCTCCAGGTGACCCTGCCTGGACAGGGGGTTACACAGGATGATCTTCACAGATCTCTTCCAGCCTTAACAATTCTGTGATTCTGCTATTCCAGCTCCAACCTGAACATCAATGATGTGCTGGGGAACTACTCCCTGACGCTGATTGACGCACTGGACACACTGGCGGTGAGTCCTTGGCGTGGGGACACTGTCCTGGTCACCCTGGCACCTGCCCTGGCCACCCCAGGGATTGCCCTGCCTGGAGGTGCTCCCCAAGGCTTGCCCAGGTGGTGCAAACAGCTGGATCATGAGCTAATAATTATTAATTATTAATAGCTGGATCATAAACCAGCAGTGTCACATGGGGGTAACAGAATGACAGTAGTTGGAGATATCAGCAGAGATTTACAGAGGAGCCAGTGGAAATTTTGGAGCTCCTCCCCAAGGTTCAGCTGAGATCTTTTTGGGTTATGCCATCACTCTGGTGCTCAGGATGGGCGGATTTGAGCTGGAACAGCTGTGAGTTGCTGAGAGGTCCATAAGGAGGAGGGTTCATTGTGTGCACAATAGCTGGAAGAGCTCTGGTTGTTTCACTTGGCAGAGTGAAACACGGGTCTGTGTGAAGAGTGGTGAAAGGAAGGAGGGGAACACCTGTAAAGCTGCTTCTCACCTGCATTTCTGGTAAAACTGGATGATAATGTGAGGAGCAGCTCATTCTTGTGTTAGGACCAGGGTGGAGTCATGAGGAAGAGCTCCCTTCTTGGGCATTTTCAGAGACCCCAGTAGGTTTCATTATTCTCATCTGTGCAGCCAGGGCAGGTTTTGTGCCTTCTGGAGTGCCAGGGCTCCGTGATGTGCTGGAGCCAAAGGGGATGTGTATCTCCTCTGGTGCAGAAGGTGGTTTGGGCTCTTTGGGATATAAATATATAGGTTTTATATCTATGTAGAACCCTTCCAGTTCTACCTGGGACTGCAGCAGTGGTGTGGAGCTGCTTGAGCAGGGCAGCTCTAAGCAGAACTGAAAGCAAGAAGTGAGGGAAATGTTTGGTTTGGGATCTGTGCTGCATGGCTGATACTGGTGCCTTCCCATCCTCCCTCACCAGCAGGACAGTGCTTAACTTATTTTCTCAAATGTAAAGGTTCTGCCTGCTAAAGTCTCTTGTGTTTCAGAAGCTGCTGCACAGGGGAAGCCTGTTCCGCTCCTCATTGCTCAGATCAAACACGTGATGCTTTCCCACTGGGTCTGGGTAATGGGGACAGCTGGCACCTGGTGCTCTGGTTAAAAATTTAGGTATGTCCCAGTCTTTTCATGAGCTCAGGCTAGCAGGAACCTGTATTTTCCTTCCACATTCCTGCTCCCCTAAAACTCAGGTTGAATTTATATCTGTCTCTGGATGCAGTGGAAATTACTTCCTAGATTAGACCTGTAGGAAGCAGGCACAAGGGAACTCCTTGATGTGCAGTGTTGGGTCAGGAACCTGAAAGGTTGGACTGGCCTTTGGTCAAATAAACATTAAATTAAACTTCATTGTTGTGCAAGTTCTGTTTTAAGCTAAACTTAACTCTTGAACTGATAGTTCACGCAGTCTGAACTCTCAGTGTGCTAAATCTGACTGCTGGGCTGAGATGTGAACTTGGCATTGTCTTCCCCAGCCCTTTTCTGAAGCAATAGTTGTGCAAACTATCTTTGTTTTTCTGTAAAGGTAATGGGAAACTCCTCAGAATTCCAGAAGGCAGTGAAGTTGGTGATTGACACAGTTTCATTTGACAAAGACTCAACAGTCCAAGTTTTTGAGGCAACAATCAGGTATGTGGTGCTGGTTTTCTGTCTTTAAAGCAGTGACAAGGTGTGTGTAATTCAAAGTGAAATCATTGATTAGGAGGTCTTTGGCAGGCTTTATTCCCTAAATTGTTCCTCAAGTAAGCCATTTCTTAAGCATCTATGAAAATATTCCATCCTTTCATATTGGAAACAATTTTAATCAGTCCCATGTGACCTGGAGCAGTGAGACAGTGATTGGCTCTGTGCTTGCAGACTCTGCTTTTTTGTTGTTGCTCTTGTAGCAGAGACTCAGATCTGTGCCCTACAAACAGCCCTGGAACAGCTTTTCCCTGATTTGTTTTGGTTTCATGGACTTCTGCTCACTTTCACTTGCATTTTAGATGAAAAAGACTCTTCTGTCCTAGAAATGGGTTTAAATTCTGGTTTTAAAGGGTTTCCTTTTCTGAGAGCCTCAAGCAGTGTTTTTTTCCTGCTTCACTTGGCTAGGCTTTCTTTTTTCTGAGTGCTAAAGTTATGTAACACCCTTCCTGCCATTTGCAGGGATGAGGAGGCCTTCACTCCTAAACAGTCTTGTTACAAGAACTCCTGGGTTAGGTCAATTTTTGCAGAAAAAGGTTTTGGGATCTGTGTCTGACAGCAGCATGACTTCTACATGTGTTTACCACTGGTGATCATTTTGTGCAGTGTAGTAAGGAGCACAAAGTAATAATTCTGTCAGACATGACTTCAGCAAGGTGCTTAGGTGAAGAATGAGGTTCAGAACAGACTGAAAACCTGAATTTTCTTTTTCCCACAGGGTTTTGGGAAGCCTGCTGTCTGCCCACATCATAATTACAGACACCAAGCAGCCCTTTGGTGATATGACCATTAAGGATTATGACAATGAGCTGCTGCACTTGGCTCATGACCTGGCAGTGAGGCTGCTCCCAGCCTTTGAGAACACCAAAACTGGCATTCCCTATCCTCGGGTCAGTGGACACAGCAGCCCTGGGGGGAGTAGGCTCAAAGCAGTGTTTCACCTGTCCTACACCTTAAATTTTGTTCACTTGGGATATTGAGTCTGCTCTAAGTTATTCTAAAATCACACAGGGGAAACTGCTCTAAGTTTTGGTGATGTGGGTAATACAAGTTGCTCCTTCTGTCTAGTAAATGTTTTCCTTGGGCTAATTTTTCACTGTGTTTATTGTTCTCCCTGGGTCAGGAGTCATTTGTTCTGTGCTGTTTGGCTGTAGCATTCCCTGCCCTGTGTCACACAGCAGCAAACAATCCTGTCAAGGAATTCTGTAAAGGCAAATAGCTGAGGAAAGTGACTGTATTGGTGACTTGCTACTAAAACAATTACATGAGACTAAAACTCTTCTGAAATATTTATCATGTTTATCAAAATTTATAATTTTCCTGAAGACTGCTCAGTGGGTACTCAATATTCTGGGATTCTTGGATGCTGCAGCCTCTTGTTTTAAGCAGATGCAGTTGGCAAGGAGAAGGATGTCATTACTACTGGAACAATCCTAAACTGCAAAACTATAATTAGCACTTGCCTGGCTGCTCTTAATTTCTGGAGATAGCAGCACTGTTTTTTCTCTAGACCTGCCAGGTTGTAGAAATGTGAATTTTCACTTCTGTTCAGGGCCCTGGTAAAGAAGCTGAGGTGGCGTAACTTCCTGTCAGCACTGTGTTCTGTGGGGAAGGGGAGGAGCATCCACTGAGGAATCTCTTGGTTTCAACAGCACAAACTGAGGGGCAGCAAAGAAGGAAAAGCCTGATTTTTAGTTTAGTGGAAAGCATGAAAAAGTGGAAGTTTGCAAGGGTTAGCAAATATAAGAGAAGAATGAGGCTTGCCCACTTTAAGCATGATGCTATAAAGCTGGAAGAAGAATGTTAGGAATTCTACAGGAAAGCTTTCCAAGCAGCAGTGTGCTGGTTTTGTGTCTCTGTGCGCATTCTGTGCTGCACATTGTGCAAAAACTACCAAAAAGGCTTGTTCCTAAAGGTGAGGGTGCAGCTGTGAGCACAGCTGGCTGAGTGCAGCCTGCCTGTCCCTGTTGGCACTGTCCCTGTTCACAGGTGAACCTGAAGAAGGGGGTTCCTCCAGACAGCCACAACGAGACCTGCACAGCAGGAGCTGGATCCTTGCTGGTGGAGTTTGGGATCCTCAGCAGGCTGCTTGGTGACTCCACCTTTGAATGGGTGGCCAGGAGAGCTGTGAAGGCCCTGTGGAGCCTCAGGAGCAATAACACTGGACTGCTGGGTAATGTCTGGGTGCTGCTGTGTTGGCCTGCCTCAGGCTGTGCCATCAGGTCCTTCACGTGTCCTCACCTTTGTCCTTCTGCTCCCTCTGTAGCTGGTCAGTCACGTTCTCCTGGTGGACCCAGGGGTTGTGTTGAACTAATGGCACTTTGGGGTTTTGTAAGAAAAATGGAGTCTTTGAAAGACTCCTTAGGGCACAGGTTTTCAAATGGAATTTTTCACAAAACTGGGGAATGGAACTGAAGGGCCTGATGTGTGTCCCCATTAATATAATTCAGATTGGCAGATGACTAAAAGTACTTAAAATAACTGCATGTGTGTGGGTGTTCCTCAGATGAATCCAGCACTATAACACTTCATCTGATGCTAATCTTTGATCCTTCCTCCTTAGGAATTTCTGAACGTGTGATATTCCCAAGTCTTGACTGGATTGTTTTTCTCTGATATATTCAGCAACCTCAGACTAAACTTCTCATTTGTTGTGAAAGGAAATGTTGTGAATATCCAGACTGGTCACTGGGTTGGAAAGCAGAGTGGACTGGGAGCAGGGTCAGATTCATTCTATGAGTACCTGCTGAAGTCCTACATCCTCTTTGGGGAAAAAGAAGACCTGGAGATGTTCAACACTGCTTATCAGAACATTCAGAACCACTTGAGGAGAGGGTATGTGATTCATGTCAGCATTCATTCCTTAAGCAGTGATCTGAAACATACCTGCTTATAGTGCTTTATGTCTTGCTCTAGAAAATCTCTTCTCCCTGTTATTGTGAGAAGCAAAATCTCCTTTCCATGGTAGTCTCCTCATTCCTCAGCAACAGATCGAGTATAGAGAAGCCAAACTGGTTCCTGTCCCATTTATTAATGTTAAGGCTGAGAAAAGTCTGGCACTGCAAAAGAAATGTGTTAAATTGGCTGCTTTGTTCTTCTGAAAGCCTGATCTTGCCTAACATGCCTTTTTGGTAGAGATTCTCTAAGATAGGATACATCTCTTTATGAATGAGCTTCTCTGAGAGCATGACTGATGTTTGGGTTCCTTTCACAAGGAGCCCAGCACACAAAGCAGTGGCTGCTTGCCTTTGCTGGTGGCAGTGTGCTGTGTTCTCCTCAAGCAGAGGCATTTCCATGTTGCTGTTGTTCCCTGGCAGTCGAGAGGCCTGCAATGAAGGAGAAGGTGACCCTCCCCTGTACGTCAATGTGAACATGTACACGGGCCAGCTGATGAACACCTGGATTGACTCTCTGCAGGCCTTTTTCCCTGGGCTGCAGGTAAGATTTCCTTCTGGTAAAGGCCAGGTGGAAAGGCTCATCCTAATCCTGGGCTGGGAATGAGTTTGAGTTCTGAGCTGAGCTCCCACCTGTGGGTTTGCATCTGGCTGCTCTGATAAGAGCCCAGTTCAGCTCTGCATTTACACAACAATGTGGGGAGGCCTGGCCTGCTCTCTGCTAGATCTGAGAGACTTTCAACTTCCCTCTTTTAACCTCAGCATTTGTATTCTGTGCTGTGAGGCTCTGCTAAAGCTTTTACTGCAAAGAATGAATACATTAGTACTTTCTGGGGGTTATTTTCTATTCTATGGGAGAAGAGTTGTATTAGATGCCACATTCTCATCTTTGCTGCTTTGCAGCATTAAGTGTGTGTGTTTCTTTTGCCCAGGTGTTGATAGGAGATGTGGAAGATGCCATTTGTCTCCATGCCTTCTATTATGCCATATGGAAACGCTATGGAGCTCTCCCAGAGAGGTACAACTGGCAGCTGCAGGCCCCAGATGTTCCCTTTTACCCACTGAGGCCGGAGCTGGTGGAGTCCACATATCTTCTTTATCAGGTATTTGACTTCTCTGAGTTGCACATTATGGCTTGGCCAAAATGCTTCTGTTCAGAAAGTCACTTTCCCCCTGACCTGTGGCCAGCTCAAGTTGCCTGTTGTCATGTGGAGGCACTGCAGTGTTGTGCAATGGTGTTGCTCTGCTGTTTGCTTCAAAAATAGCCTTTTTTATAAGGCAGGCAAAACCAACACTAAACAACCTTTCCTAAAAGCTGCTGGCAGATTTTTACAAGGCATTTATACTGTCCAGGCACAGATACAATAAACTAAAATAACTATCTGCCTACAAGGAAGGGATCAGAGAGTTTGGATTTACTGCAGGTTTTCTAGGATTTGCACTAAAGCAAATGTGAGAAGCTTGCACTGGCTAATCCAAGTCATGCTCCTATAAAGATAAGTTTGCTGTGATACACAAGACACTGGTACCAATAGGCCTTTGTTGTGTTATTTTTACAAGATTTCAAAATTGCTGACTCTAACTCTTGTCTGTCTTCCTTATTTAGGCCACAAAGAACCCATTTTACCTTCATGTGGGAATGGATATTCTGCAGAGTTTGGAAAAATATACAAAAGCAAAGTCAGTCTTCAATGTTCTTTTCTTCTCTCAGTGCTATATACCTACATTTTATTATACAAATATTACATAGAATCCAGTCTGCCACATGTAGGTAAACCAGAAAACCCAGCTCTCCTTGAAAGCCACAAGTGATGATTTATTTATTGAGCACTTCTTTTTTTCCCATCTGAAAATGAAATTATAGTCCATGGCAACTTTATACCTTCAGAATTTTGTCACTGCCTTTCCAAATGCATTGTTGATGATCAGCTGCTAAAAACTGCTGAAAATAGTAGTTGAGATTTTTCCTAGGGATCCTGTGAGATTATTTCTCACCTTGTGTTGTTTAGCTGAACTGAGGGATGGCTCCTAAGCCAGATGCTGTTGGATAACGGCTTCCAATTCAAGACAGCAGCAGTGAATTCTGACTTTAATACTGAGTAGCTGAACTTCTTGCAAGGCTCAGGGGGCAGACAATGAATTTTTATTCCTTATTATTAATTGACTCATTTTCTAGACAAATGTTTAATGACTGGCCAGGTCAGTCATTGCTGTTGAGTGGGGTCCAGGTGATCACAGACCCCTCGGCACCCCAGAACCAATAACCAGTGAGTGCTTGCACAACACCATTGTTGCTTTTGGACTTCACCCCTGGCAGCTGGAATGCTCTGAAGTGAAGGAATAATCTGGGGAGCACTTGGAGGGCTGGACAGCTGGAATTGACCCCAAACCAATGTCCAATGTTGCAGGTGTGGCTATGCCACGTTGCACCATGTGGTGGAGAAGACGAAGGAGGATCGAATGGAGAGCTTTTTTCTCAGTGAAACCTGTAAATATTTGTACCTGGTACGTGTGTGTTCCTCATTGCCAAGACACTGTGCACAAAAATGGCAGAGGCGGAGCCAGGAGGTTATTAATTATTAATTAGAAATTAGAAATTGGGTTGGGGGACAGGGCATCTTTAATGACAACCTGCTGGGCTCTGGAGTTCTGTATGAGGGTGATTCAGCTGAGCTCCTCTTTGACTTCATACCAATCTCTGAGGTGAGGCAGCTGCTCAGGAGTGGTTCCTGAACCTGGAGAGCTGCAGATCTTTGGGAAGAGGCTGGAAAGGAGAGGGAGAAGGACTGGAGGGAGCTGCTGCTCAGCTCTGAGCTAATTGCTGCTTGCAGCCCTCCTGCCTGGAGCAGCCTCTGCTTTCTCCCCGCTGGGCTTGGGCTCTCACAGGAGAAAGCATTTGGGCTGACATTGCCTAAGCCCCTGTTCTCAATCTCCTTTAGTGCAGAAAACCAAATAAATCTGTGCCTGAGTGGATGCCAGCCTAGAAATGCCTCACAGAGCAGCTTAGAAAAATAAGGGCACTTTAAGTTATGTGAGAAGTTTTATTTCTGCTCTCCTCTTCTATCTGCTCAGATCAATCCTTTGCATTAAGACTATTTATTTCCATTTGCTCCAGCATTATTTAGCACTAAAAGGTATTTTTGTGTGATCCTTCAAAGCGTGAGTACTTGTTTCCAACTCCTTGTTACTGGGAGATGAAGGATGTGGCACACCTACAATGACTGTCTCTCCCATCTCTCCTTCAGCTGTTTGATGAAGAGAATCCAGTGCATAAATCTGGGAACAAGTTCATGTTTACTACTGAGGGCCACATCGTGTCTGTGGACGAGCGTTTCCGGAACTCGCTGTGGGAGGACATCCTCCCTGGGGAGGAGGACAGCGCCCACAAAGCCAAACCCACCGAGCTCAAGGCAGCCAACTTCAGCTCCAATGTAAGGAATGCACAGGCTGCTCCTGCCTGGGGGATGGAGAAGGGGCAGGCAGTACAAACAGGGCTCTTTGGAAGTGGCACTGTAGAGTGTTTCATTTAGAAATGTTAAATACCTGAGATGCTCCAATGAAAAGCACTTTCAGCAGCTGCATAAATGGGATCATGTGAGGGATTCTGGTGAAGGTGAAACCTGTCCCCTTTGAAGTATTTTGCAGCAACTTTTTTGTTCTTTGTTAATTTACTTCCAGTTATTTTTCCCTTCCCCTTTTCTTTGCCCTTAACACTCTCCAGTGTTGCTGTCAGGGGCAAAGGGAGAAGCAGAGGGTCATCCAAACCAAGCTCTGCCTTCCTCCCTGTGGTTTTGGGGGCTGTAAAGGGGGCCACACTTAGCAAGACCTCAGCTGACCCCAGAGCTGTGGCTCCAGTGCCCATCGCCAACCAGAACAGATCTGGATTTAATCACAGAATGGTTTGAGTTGAAAGAAACTTAAAGAGCATCTCATTCCACCCCCATGGGCAGGGGCACTTTCCACTAGAGCCGTTAAGGACAATTTTTTTAAATCTCTGCTGGTAGGTTCTGCTGTGGTTCTTTCCTCCTCCCTGCAAAGCTCCAGAAAAAGAGCATTATTTTAAACATTCACAGTTGTCATAGTGAAGGAAATCTCAGTTGCACAACAAGCTGTGCTGTGTGTTTGGAAGCTACAGCCTGCACTGAGGAAACACTTGCTGCTCATTTATGGGATTTGTGCTGGAAGTCTGCAAAGAACGAGGGAAAGTTGGAATAAAAAGTATTATTTTGTACAATTTTTTGTACTGGGAGGATCTGAAAGGATGGCAGAGGGGATGGACTTGCCTAGGTTTGGATTTGAGTTTTGAAAAAGATTTAAATTTCCTCAACAGTGTAACAGAGTCCCTGATGAGAGGAGGTACCTGCTGCCTCTGAAGAGCAACTACATGAGACAGATCGACAGAATGGTGGGGCTGATCTGAGGGACTCTGCAGGGAAACTTCAGAGGAGTTTGGGATTCCTCTGCAAACATTCCTCCCCCTTCAGCTGCTCCCTGCACAGCCTGAGTCCCCCAGGTGTCCCCTGGGCCTGTGGTCAGCTGTGGACGCAAAGGAGATGGAGCTCAGTCCTCCGAGCTGGGGTAACCTCCTGTGCCACCTGAACAGACAGCTCTTGTTTCAAGACTTCCTATGAAAAATGTTGTTGCAAATGAAGGCTGAATATATTTTAAGAGAAAAAGAAGGCAAATTGGCCTGTGCCACTTAGCTACCTCTTTGTAGCTGTGTTACAAATGTCCCTCTAGAGCAGGGTCTGGTATTTAATTTGAAATGATCTCTAGGCTTGGGGAAGGAGTGGGGAAGTGCAATTTTTTACACCAAGTTGAATTATTGAATTTTTCTGACTAGCAATACACAACCTTAAGGTCTACTCAGGTAGGAACCCACTGGGTTTGCTGAAACACAACTGCTCTATCTACTCTTGAAAAAATAGCTCCTGGTGGAGTAAGAGCTGTTGGTAGAGTCTGACATCCCTCATGCTCACAGCTGATAGAACCTGCAGGGTTGTGAGAGCCTGTAGCTGCAGAAGCCAGTGATCAAACCAATCCAGGTGCCTTTTTGGAAGGGAATAGGGGGAGGGAAGGGGAAATTGCAAAGCCACTCAGGCAGAAGTTCCCAAAGTTTCCTTGTTTGCCATGTTGTAGTGCCTTTTCAGGAGACATGCTGCTAAGAACTGGTGTCACAGTACATGAAGAACAAACTATTTCACATTCCTGACAGGATTCAGGTAGTTAGTGCCTTAAGTTCTCTTCACTAGCAGGGAAAACTGAGCTTCCTTGGGAAGATGGAAAAGTATTTCTGATGAGCTGGTTGCAAAATACAGTGGAACCCAAAGTCAGTTCAAAAGAGATGTTTGGTTTCTTTTTTAAGATACTAGAAGAATATCTATGAACTTTCAGGAAGAAAGTAGTTAAGGGCTTGAGGGATAACAAACTGAGGCCAAAACAACTATTTTAAATATAACAAGTTAGGGGTTATTTTTCCAGTGGTTCCCCATTGCTTATATACTTCTAACTTTTGACTACGGTTGAAGTAGTACAATGCTATTTTTGAGTTATTGACTTTTAAATTGAGGCATAAATACAAAGGCAACTCGATCTGCTGTATTTTCACCTTCTTACAACAACATTGGTTTTCATAAACCACGTGTTGCAAGTCAAAACATTTCTAATAAATATGAAGTTTGTGCTGGAGAGGTTATTGTTGGAATCTTTTAATGTACAGATGTATCTCAGGGACTTTGTTGTAGAAATTTCTATTCCATGATAGTTGAGTCTTGTATTCAGGCAAAAAGAAATAATCATCAAGTCTTCTTAGTCTTATAATGTGTGTTTGAAGGGATGAAGGGTTGGAGGGGGTAGAGGGAAATAGGTTAAAATTTCCCCAAAATATTGCAATAGAGTGGGCTGCCTTGGTGTTTGAGGCAGCTGGTGATTCCAGCTCCTGTAGAATTGGCTTTGCCAAAGGTATTACTGGACTGTCTGAGTTGTCTGTTTCAAAGGAAAACAGGAATTCAGGGTGGTGTGATGCAGAGAGCTGCTGGGACAGGTTCAGGCTGTGCTTCCAGCCAGTATGGAGTGAGAAGGGCAGGAGCATGGACAGAGGCAGGGGCACTTCTGCCCACCCAGAGGCAGAGAGGGCTGGGCTCTCAGCACTGCTCCAGGGCTCTGGAATGAGAAGTGGTGGGGTGGGAGCCCAGCACAGAATCCCACACTGGCTGTGTAAACTCAGAGTGGCAGTGCCAGGGTGGTCAGGATTCTGGGGAGGACAGGATTCCAGGAAGGACAGGAGCCCAGGGCAGACATACCCTAAGTGTAGTGGTGGCTTCTGGTCCAGGTTTGTCCCTGAGTCCCAGTTTAGCTCTCTGTATGTGACACTGGCCACTCCCTCTGTGTTTGTGCCTCCGGAACTCCTGAACCCAGGGGAGCCCAGGGCTGTGCACAGGATACATTCCAGAGCTTTCCAGAGAGAATCTCACCGCTGTGAGGAAGCTGCACAACTGTTTTGCCATTGTGTTTTCCTTGTGATTGCCAGGAATAGTGAAAGGTGGCTGAGGATGGGAGCAGTCCAGACAGGAATTGCAGCCTTCCAGCCAAACATGGTCAGCCTCCCTTGGGAACTGCTTTGGAATTTCTGTTGCCAGGTGATGTGACAGTCATCTTTCCACAGAAATGCTCTTTATCCTCACTGAGGCTGGTGGTAAGAGACTGTTCTTTCAGGAGCCACCTTTTCCTCCTCTTTTTTCTAAAACCGCTTGGATACTTTTTTACTCTGTAAGTACAGGGCACCTGTTATGCAATAAAATGAGAGCTTGTGTACAAGTCAGTGGCATCAAAATGGAACTGATAACAGTGCTGGAATCACTTGCTGAAACAGTCTCTTGTATTTCTTGGTATCATGTGCAATATCAGGTTTTCCTAACAAAAAAGTGCCATGTATGCTTAATTGTTATTTATCCATGAAGTATTTAACTAAGGATGGGAAACTTGGAAGAGGACCAAATGTGTTTTCATGAAATGTCCTGAATTTTCAACACTTGGCTTGCGTTTTGCAGGTCTGCATTAAAAAATAGTGTGTTTGACAGCTTTGATGTGTGTTTGTCTTGTAGGGGATCTCCCTGCACCTTCTGTACACTGGGATTTCATCTGGTTAGAGCTGGGAGAATCCCATTTATTCTTCCTGCAGGAGAATAAACCTACCCCAAAACAACAGGGCTCTTTCTTCTCCCACTGTTCCCCTTTCTCTCCATGAGGATTTGGGGGCAGCTGAGAGCAGGGATTGATGTGGGATAAGTGAAGTATGGCAGTTCCTGGTCTCATGAGCAGGTCCTGACCTCCCTGCTGGGATTCCCAACCCTTTGTCCAATCAGTCCATGAAAAACCTGTGAATTCTGCACCAAGAACTTGCTGAGCTCTCCAGCCCATGGATAACCAGCCTGGGAAACAGCTGATGCTGGGTTTGAGAACAGGAATGTGGAAATGAGCTGTCTGACCATCACTTTGATTTATTGGTTCTCTTTGCTGCTTTTCCCTCCTGGATTTGTTCTCTCTCTCTGACTGGCATTATCTCTTGTGTTGTTTCCTGGTTTGTAGTCCTGTGCAAAGGCTGTTGGAGCTGATGGGACGTTTGCTGTGTCTGGATTGAACTCCGTGTTCCAGTGACAGGAATTTTGCAGTGCTTTTAAAGTTCCTCTGAATTTTTGGATAATGAGATATTTCCCTTTCTTTACTTTTGCTGCATTCAGACTTCTAAGTGTCAATTCTAAAGTGAGTGTCAAGGGGCTGAGATGCTGGTTTTGGGGCAAGCACCCCAGCCCTGATGTTTTCCCCGTGGCTGCACATTTACCAGTGGAGTCACTGCCCTGAGCTGCTGTTTGCTGTCATTCCTTATCTTGTCTTGCTGCCTTACCTGCTCCCAGGGGGTTGAGCAGCTCTGGATTGGGACTGAGTGCTTTGATTGCAGCTTTTCCAGCCCACATTTAAGAAATTACCTCCAAAAAAAAAGCCACTCTGCCGTTGTTGCTTTCCTGGGAGACAGGACTGTTGTAAGATCGCTTGTGATACAAGATTCGAAATCCAAAACTGTGATTGAAAACTCGCTTTTTTAGAGTAAAATGCGTGGGGCTAACTCAGTTTCAGAGCAGGCCAGAGGTCTGTGATGCTGTAGCTCCGGTTTGCTTCCAGCAGAGCCCTCCCTTGTGCCACGGTTCGAGGCTTCGCCTGTGCCACTGAAACCTCGGCGCCTCCAAGGTGGAACGCTGGGAAAAGCAGCTTCACAGCTTCCCGGGAAAACGCGGGATTATCTCTGCCCGGGGAGCTGCAAAGCATCGCCGAATGGGGAAGGGAACACAGCACTTCTAATTCCTAGAGATGTTCACCTTTATCCGGGCTTGGAACTGCTTTTCGGGAGGGATTTTGTGTCACTGATCACCTCTTGTAGGGTTTATCCACCACAAAGACACCAATAAATATTCCCTGGGAGCTACTTTGTGCCCCTTCAGCTTTGTTTGTCCCCACACTGATGAGAGGCCTTTGGTTTGGAACCATTTTAATGAAAAGCACCTTCTTCCCCTCTAAAGATCTGTGGGTTTTGTTGCCTTACATTTTGCAGTGTGGCAGAGGAGGAGAGCTCAGGGCAGCTGCTCCAGCCACAGCATTCCAGTGCCCAGGGCTGGTCATTCCCAGCTTCCAGGGGGAGGCAGCACAATTAGTTCTTCAAACAGCAACTCTGGGAAGTTAGTTTTTATTTAGGTAATGCTGACAAAGGGGGGAAAGGCACCTGTGTGGCCCAGTCCTTAGCTGGTGAGGATGTTCTGACCTCCTGCACAAACCACAGGTGGGAACTGGGTGAACTGGGAGGGCTGGGAGCAGCCCCAGTCCTGCCTTGGGGATCAGGGCTGGATTTACTGGGTCCAGGAAGGAGTTCCAGTCTTCATGGGGAGCAGCTGGTGTGACTGGGAGTGCCCCGGTGCCCCCTGCCCTAGGGAGAGTGGAGATCATGGGGAGAACTCCCTGGAATTGGGATCTTGTAGGGAGATCTCCCTGGAATTTGGAGACCATGGGTACAACTCTCTTGGCTTTTGGAGGTTGTGGGGAGATCCCTCTGGAATTTGGAGATTGTGGGGAGAACTCCCTGGAATTTAGAGATTGTGGGGAGAATTCCCTTGGCATTGGAAGATCATGGGGAGAACTCCCTTGGCTTTTCCACACTTGAGGCAACTGCTCTAAAATACAAAAAACAGACAAATTAAGTGGGGGGGGGAAGAGTATTTCAATTTATTAATACTTTTGAATAATTGAAATTGCTTGCTGGCAAAAGCCCAGGGGCTTTCCAATAATGGCAATCTGCATACTGTTTATTATTTATATTGTTCATTTGGGCTAAGTCATTGCTGACATGAATAGCTCTTGGAAAGCTCCATGAATCATCATCCTCGTGGCGTGGCAGCAGCATGGTTCTGTCACAGAACTTCACATGGAATACAAAATTCTGGCCTGAAAAAACACTGCTTTCCCCCCTCCTCTGTTCCAGAGGAGATGGATTTTTTTTTTACAGCAGCCTTCAGGAGGAAAAATTAACTCTAGAAGGGGTATTTAAATAAGCATTTTTAATAGATCAAATATCCCCGTGCTCACAGACGCTGCTTAATGAGAAAACAAATTATGTGGGAGCTACAGATTCTCTTTTTTTAATATTTATATGCAAATGATTCTCTCTCCTTTCCTTTTGCTTCCCTGCCTGCAGCTGAGTGCATGGATGCACCACGGCAGAGCCAGGAGCTACTGGAGATTAGGAAGGACAATTATCCATAATTTGGTGGCAGAAAAATCAGATTCAACAGATTTGGGATTGTTTGGGGTTTTTTTTTTCCTTTTATTTATTTTTTCCTTTGCTTTATTTTCCTTCTTTTTCCTCCCTTCCTTTTTCCTTCTTTTTTTTCCCCCTTTTTTTTTTCCCTGGCTGGGAATGTGTGATAAGGAGAAGGGAAGGAGGTCTAATGTCACAGCTGAGATTCCCTGGAATTCAGGCTGTCTGTGAATGGAGGTCACAGAGATTTTGGGATAATCCTCTGTGGCTCAGTCCTAGTTTATCCATGGCCTCCTCCTCATCCTGGGAATGTGGAGATGGAGCACAGGGCAGAGCAAGGATGAGTCCGTGGAAGGGGTTTAGAAAGTTCATTTAAAACCTCAGAAGTGCCATTAAAAATGTAGAACTCATTGTTTTACATTTATTCCTGCACTTTGTCACCTGGACTGGCCATGATCATCAAAATCACATTCTGGGGGAGAAAACCATGCTCAGCCCATCCTTTCCCTTTCTTTTCCAGCTTTCTCTCCAAATTAACCCTGGAATGATTTTTCCTCAGTGCAGAGGAATGCTTCAGCTTGGTGATTAATTAGTATTGCTATTAATACAAGATGCAATTCCATTGGACTAATCTATCTTATTGGTCAGACTTTAATTAATTAGGTAATAAAAGCAACCCTAAAAAAACCCCTTTGAACGCTGGTTAATGAAACCCATGGATCTACTTATTAAGAATTAAAACCTTTCTCTCTTTGATACTTCTCTGCTTTATTAAACTCTGCTCCATTGCTTTGTGTGGTTTGTCCCATCAATAACGAGGCTCTTTCTTCTGAATTGCTTGGTGTGAGCCAAGAAATCTCATATTATCTAATTAGGGACAGCTCTGCCTGCATAATGAATACAGCAGCAGCAAAAGCCATTTGTTCCAGGCGTTTTGTGGTGTTATTATTATTAAAAAGCTCTGGTCTCACACCTCTCTCTACGCCCGTTTCCATACAAAAAGCCCAAAATTCTGTAGATGAAGAACTGGTTCCACCCCTGGGCTGGGAGAGGCAACTCCAGTGGGACACAACCTGCCTCAATCCCAAAGGTGCTGGAGGAAAACATTTTTGAGGAGTTTGCTCAGTCTGGATGCATCCATCCCCTCCCAGCCTCTGGATTTTGTGCTCCATCCTTACTTTGGTCCCAGGGGTTGTGAGGAGGGTGCAGTGGTGCTGCCTCTGTGCTCCAGGAGGGCAGGGATAAAACAGGCTCCTGCTTTGCTTTCTGCTGTTGCCTTTCCTTCCTCCTGCCCAGGGATATTGCTGGGATTCACTGTGATTAAAGTTCAGGGAATTCTCTGCAGGAGCATCTTGGAGGGTTTAATGCTGGAAGAATCCAGAGGTTCTCTTTTTGTGTTTCACCCTCTGTGTCAAAACATTTCTGGTCATAGCATGGAAGGAGCTGTAAATCCATGATTTCTGGCTGTGTCCTGAGGGACTCACTCCAGCTCTTCCCTTGCTTGGCTCCCCCAACTTTTCCAGCTGATTTCAACCTGTACATCCATGGTTTTCCAAGGCAGAGGCAAACCCATGCTTTGCCCATTAGAACAGATGGCAACTGGAGGTGTAGGAAAGCTTTTTTAAAGAAACAACAAATTTAAAGAAAGCCAAGGAAGCACAAAATGATTCTCAAGATCTAATTATTCCAGGGAATAAAAGCAAGGCAGGCTGCTTGAACCTGCCTGCTCTGGGTTATATTAATATGAAGCATTTAATCATTAGGGAGATGGAATTAGTTCACCCAGACTGATCTCTAAGCTGAACTGAAAAGTTGAACACAATAATAATTTCATAAACTTCCTCAGAATAATAATTTCCCTGAACAATTATGCTGAAGGACATCACCTTGTGGGGTTCTGATATCCAAGTGTGCTTCACCTGGGAAGAAGGATGGGAAATGGAGCTGTTTGTTGTGAGAGAAAAGAGTGGGAATGTTTTGTCTCCCATGCTGAGGCTCAGACCTGGTGGGAAGGTTTCCTGAATTTTCAATGTCTCTGCTTTCTTTGTTTCTTTCTGGTTTGTTTTAATTGAAGTTTTGGTTGGGGAATATTTAAGGGAAGTGTCTTTCTCCTCTCCATTTTTAATTTCCAGGCAGGAACTGTGATTTTAGCAGCTGCTCTTCAGTTTCTAACCCCAAGGGTAGTCGGGTTCAACTGCCAGAATTTGTCTGAAAGGTGGAAAAAATTGGGATAATAATTGAAGAAAATTGTTGGGAATTGTTGCAATGAAATAATGAGAGCCAGGGGACTGTGATTAACAAGTAGTTATCAGGAGGTCTTTGCAGATGGTGAGGACCTGCCCTTCCAGCTTCTCCTGGCTTTGAGGGACATTTTATAAAGCCTTTTTTGGGGGGCGAAATGTTGTAACACTGCCCCTCATCACTGCTGCTTGTTCCCATCCATTTGACACAGGCAGACTTGGCTGGACTCCGGCTTTCCCCGCCTAAAATTTGGGAATATTGCTCTGAGCATGGCAGACTTCAGAGCCTTTTACTGGCTTGAGTGTTTGAAATGGTGGGGAGGAGGTGGTGGAAATGCTTTGGGAGGTGGGGATTGGTCAAAGGCTGCTCTGATGGTCTTGGAAGTGTTTTCCAAGCTCGGTGAAATGAGAAGTGGTGTCACCCATCACCAAACCTGGTGGCTGTGATCCAGGGAGCACATCAAGGCAAGGACAAGGACTGGAATTCAGGGCTGGCCTCACTGTGCTCTGTGGATCAGGAGAGGATTCCCAGTATGAACTGGGAGCCACCCAGTTTGCCAATGATCCATTAAGAGCACAGCCTATTGGTTACCTGAATTATCCAAGTGGTTTTCAAACTTCTCAAAAGTGGAGATGTTCTGTTTGTCCTCGAAGTTTAGCATAAGAAAAAAAAAAAGTCATTTATAACCTAAAAATGACTCCAAGTTTTAAAAAATGAATGCAGGAGAATGCAAAGCAGAGCTGGAAAATAAGGGATGCTGCTGATTCCTGGGATCCCTTCAGGAGAGAACAGCTGTGCAATCTGCAGCAGCAGCTGAGAAATGGACCCCAAGTGATGCTCTGGAAGAGTTTCATTGCCACAGTGAGCGAGTTCAGGGAAAAAGGGAATGTTTAACAGCCTGGAGAAGGAGCCAGGCACCTGTGTCAGAGGAGGCAGCCCCAGAGAGTGTTCCAGGGGATGCTCTCGTGTGCAGCTTTCTGCAGCAAACAAAGGAAGTCTGTAGCTGGCTATTGCCAGATGACGCAGAACAATGACAGGGTGAACAGTAAACAGTTTTAATTTATACAGGTGACATTTAAAATGCAAATCAGACCTTAAGATAATTGCTGGAAATAAGGGAGCCTCTGTTGGTTTAGGGAATATTTCCAGTTTCTATGGAAATTATTTATAATGCAGTGAGATCAAGGAAGGAGATTATGCTCACAGGGCTTGGCTGGAGCTGCTCCTCTGTGGAGTCACAGGATTTGGTCAAAGGGGATGCCTGGGGAGAGGAGCTGGGGGTCAAGGGACTTTCTGGGGTAAAAAGTTCTCCAATCTGTTGAAAAAAGATAACTTTTTTTCTCTCTTGACGCTGCAAATGCAAATGGACCAAAATGAGACGATGGAACCATAAATGTGTGTGCCTAAAGCTGCTCCTGGAGCCTCACATCTGTCCCAGGGATGGAGGGACAGGACAGGGGAATGGCTTCCCCCAGCCAGAGGGCAGGGTTAGGTGGGATTTGGGAAGGAATCTGCCCTGTGAGGGAACCCTGAGAAGTTCCTGGTGTTCAGTGGATTTTTGGGAGCTCTGCCCTGACTCCTCCAAAGCAATCATTTCCTCTTTGTGCTCAGTGAATGCCACCAGAGCATCTCCTGGGGACCTCAGCATCTTTATCTGATTTGTAGCAGATTTCTGCTCTCTTTACAAACCCCCAATCTTCTTTTCTGCTCTGATTCCATCTTTCTCTCCTGGAGCTGGACTTCCAGCCAGAGGCTTTGGGGATTTTTTGGATGGGAATTATCCGAGTGCTTTTTTTCCCTGATTGGGATTGTGGGAGCGATTAACCTCCCACAAACCCTTTAATTTACCTGCTATTAATCCTCCTTTGTACTCAGCTTCCAGGTCTGTTATTCCCTGTTCCTGTACACTTCTCCTTCCTTCCTTCCTTCATCCCAGTGGTTCCTGTGGGTGGGAAGGGCTCTGGGGGTGCTCCCACCTTGCACTGGCAAAATGCAAGAGGTCCTTAATGTATTATTAATTTTAATGTTGTCTTTTAGTTCTTTGAATCACCTATCCTGGAACTAGAGCAACAGGCTGTTATGTTACTTTCTATGTCTGTGTTACTTCTCTATCTTTAATTGGGCCTTCTGAGCAGGTTTAAAGAGGTTTTCATATTCAGGTTAATAACTTGCAGTTGCACTTCACTCCAACGTTTTTATTCAGTGATCAATTGTTGGTGCGGGTTTGAGGACTCAGCAAATCCCCAAGTTATTTATAATAAATCCTGTAACCACCTGATAGCTATTACAGACTCTTTAAAATTAAAGAGCCACCCTCATTTGCTGCTGTTTGTTACAGCCCCAATTCCTTAACCACTGATAAATAATGCATAAAAAGCAGGGTAAGGAGCACATTGGTGTCTTTATGCACCTTCTCATGGCAGCCTGTGCTGGGGGCTGTAGGCAGAGCTGGGGCTGGCTGGGAGAAAGGCTCTCCTGCCCTCAGTGCCAGGGAGGGGGTGCTCAGTGTCCCTGTCACCCCCTGGGATGGTGCAGAGCCTCCCTGGCAGCCTCAGGATGGGCACAGCTTACAGGGGAAGGGATTTAAACCTTTGGTGAATTTTTGTACAGTGAGAGAGGCAGTGCCCAGTGCAGCTGGGGCTGCCCCTGGATCCCTGGCAGTGCCCAAGGCCAGGCTGGATGAGGCTTGGAGCAGCCTGGGATGGGGGAATGTCCCTGCCCATGGCCCTTCTCTCAGCACCTGGCATGGGCTGGGTGTCCCAGTTCCTCCTGCCTGACCACAGGCTGGATAAAACCCAATTCCCAGGACAGGAGCATGGAGTGCAGTTGGCCCTGGCTGGATCTGGTGGCCCTGGCAGCTTTTGGGAACAGAAGTGGAGCTGTCTGGGAGCTGCAGATGGGTGGGGGGGGGTCACAAGCTCAGCCCCCTGCTCCAGGAGGAGCTGCCAGGGTAGCATTCAGCACCAGGGCTCTGACACCTCCTTTGTTCCTCTCATCTGAGCACACACACTGCACAAGTAGTTTAATTCAGGTGTGGCAATTAAGGAAACAATTATCTCTTGTGTCTTGGGCTGGTCTCAGCCATCTGAGCATTATCGCTTTTGACCTCATTATGAATATAAAATATGTAATAAATTGGCTCTTAATTCAGTGGGAAAGGTCAGGCTTGCTTTCTACAGGAGACAAGGGTGGGCTTAATGGCAAGATCTCTAGGACAAGGGAAACATTTGTTCAGGACTGAGGGAATGAGCACCAGCCCCCTTTCTGGGAGTGTTGTGCAGGATTTGTGCAGGTGCATGACCTTCCCATGGGCAAATCCTTCCTCAAGACATTCCCAAGAGGTAAAACCTGACCCAGGTGGCAGCTAAAGGCTGGTGCCTCATCAGGAGTTCCTCTTTGGTGATCCAGTATGGGGGAAGCCTGATTGGGTCCAAAAGGGGGACTTAAGACTTGGGGAACCTCAGCACTTCATTCCCTCAGAGATTTTTGGCAGCCTGCTGGAGGAAGTGGGTGAACAGGTGGGTAGCAGCTCATTTTGTGGTCATTGCAAGCTTCCCAACAGCCTTGGCAGCTGCAGGAAGATCCACTGCACTCTGCTGAGCTTTGCTGACTTACCCATGCCAAATTCTCATTTATCTAGTTTTTGTTTGGTCCTTTTTTTCATCTCTTTATACCATTATGTCAAAATCAAAGCATCCACTGAAAAAAGGCTCAGTATAAGCAATAAACAACTGTATAACTGTGCTTTCCTCTCTCACATGTGCAACTGCAGTAGAACTGCAGGGCTGGGCAGGAACGTGAGGCATCCCCACCTGGCAGGGGCATCTCTGTGAGGAACCCAGGTGAGACAGACTTGATTCTCCACCTGGGGGATGCAGAGCAGAGGCTGGGGGTGCCCCTGCATTCCTGGCAGTGCCCAAGGCCAGGTTGGATGGGGTTGGAACAACCTGGGATAGTGGAAGGTGTCCCTGCCCATGGCAGGGGGTGGGAACGGGATAATCTTTAAGATCCCTTGCAACCCAAACCATTCCACGGTGTTCAATCTGTTCTGCAGTTCTGTTTCTCAGGATGGGATGCAGGGAAGGAAATGTTCTGATCAAAGCTCTGAGGTTGATAAAATCATCTGTAGGGCTTGGTGGCTGCTGGTTTCCCAGCTCTGCCTCCCAAAGAGAAAACATTATAAAGAAAACCACACCAAGAAAGACTCTCTGGCTTATTTCTGCAAATGGAATTAGTTGAATAATAAACCCCACTGATCAAGGTTTTAGTATAAGCACAAAACCCCTTTGAAGTGCAAAAGGTGCTGCTAAAATGCAGCATTTGTGTAACTGAAGTAAACTTTAATTTGAAAGAAAGAAGATGAGAATTTTTATCTTTCATTGGTTATTCTATTCACTTCTAGTTTTTATGCTTTCCAGGAGGTAAAAAACAATTCAAAACGGGACTTCCTGCAGAATTCTCTATTCAAACATTTTAATATGCATTGCCTGGCAGTGCAGAGGACAGGTAATTCTGTAAGTCTATTTTTTCTGTGTTTTAAAAAGCACAGAGCACACAAAATCTTGGTAGGTGTGAGGAGCTGGGAGCTCCATCCCTCCCCAGGCCTGGCTGAGGCTGGCTCTCTGTGCCTGAGCTCAATATTGATGGTGCCAAAGGTGTTCAGACAATTCTTTTAGAGTTAAAAATTAAACCATAGCATTTTGAAAAAGTTCACTTTTTTACCACTTTTTACAGTCAAACCCTGATGCATTTCCCCAAAGATGAGGATGAGCCATCATTGTCCTTGATGGGGTGGAAGCAGGGTCACTGCCACAGACAGAGATACCTGGTCTGTGCCAGGTCCACAACCCTTTCTCCATAAGTTATTTTAAAACCTAATAATAATGAACAAACTTATTCAGGAGATGTTTCACCAAGCTGAAAGCAAGGGAAAGCAGAGATGTGTTCCCACAGTGATCCAGCCTTAGAACAAACCCCTGCAGAGACCTGGGGGTTTTATTTTTATTTTATATTTTATAATCTAGATTCCTAACAAGCTGCAAAGATGAAAAGCTTTCAACCTCCATATATTTATCTGGAGAAACGCTCTGTGAGAGAAATGAACTGGAACAGGCTCATGGACTCATTTAGCATTTTGCTGGCTGCTCCAGAGGGGCTTTTTAACAACTTGGAACATTTGGAACACCCCCTCCCAACTTCTCCACGTCTGGTCCTTGCACCAGCTGTGGCAAATATTTGCCCCATTAATCACTGGAGGTCCTTGTCCCTGGCTACAGAGAGCTGAGGTCTTCCATCATTTTTTTCCAGCTGGGAAGTCCAAATCTCCAGGGCTTTAGAGACCCTGACCTGAGAGTGATGGGTCCAGGTGCCCCCCTGGCTGCTCCCTGCTGGCCTGGCTGCAAGTTCTGCACAGCAAAGCCCAGAGGCAGCGTCTGGGCTAAGGGGCCTCCCTTCAAGGAGCCCCCCTGTCCCTCGAGTAGCCCTGACCAGGGACTCAGTGACCTCAAGCAACCCCAAATGACCCCAAATGACCCCTGTGACTGTGGGAACCCAGGACGTGCCTCTGGCAGCCCTGTCTGATCTGAGCCCAGCCCAGGGGGGTTTGGAGCCCTGGCAGGGGGCTCAGAGACCCTGGCATGCAGCGAGGGTCCCTGTGACTTTGAGTCACAGAGATCCCTGTGACTTTGAGTTTGAGCCATGGAACAAATTACCAGCACTGTGTGAAGAAGTAAAAGTCACAAAAGTGCAGAGTTAGAATTCTTGCTGTGGTGAGCTGGGAGGGAAGATGGAGGGAACTGGGCCTTGTCCTGTTCTCCTTCCTTCTTCTTCCCAGCCTCCATCTCTTGGGTGCTGGTGGCACTTTGGCATTGGTGTGAGGTAAAGGGACACAGTCTGACATAGGTGACAGCTATTGGAAAGTAACTGTAAATAAAGTATACATAGTTTATAGTATAAAAGAGAGCACCAGCCCTGGGGGAGGGCAGAGTGCCTTGGTCTGCTCTGCTGAACAGAGCTTTGCAGGCCAGGCTGAAAATGTTTTCTGATAACCAAAAATAAACAACCGTGAGACCGAAAGCCAAAGATTTCAGACTCGTTCTTGGACAGCTGGGTTGGAGAAAAGAGACTTTTTACACATCTTGGGGTCATCTTGACCTCAAGATGTGACCTCAAGTAACCCTGATCAGGGCCTCAAATGACCTCAAGTAACTCCAAATAACCTCAAGTAACCCTGACTGGGGACTCAAATAACCTCAAGTGACCCCTGTGACCTCTAGTAACCCCAACCAGAGACTCAAATGACCTCAAGTAACCCCTGTGTCCTCATTTGACCTCAATCAGGGTCTCAAATGACCTCAAGTGACCCCAAATTACCTCAAGTAACCATTTCCTTCCCTTTGTCAGGAAAAGCCACAAATGTCAGAGGTTTATGTCCAAAAATGAGACAGAAGATTCAGCTTATTCAAATAAATCCCATATCCCCCCCTGAACCTGTCCTTTTCCCCCAGAGTTCAGCCCTGTGCAGACCCCACTGCTCTGTTCCAGGAGCCAAACTGCCTGGGCTCTGCAAGGCAAAGCTCCCCTTCAGCCCTGGACCCCCTCTGGGCTTAAACACCCCAAACCTTCAGTCAAAATGCACCCCAAACATCCAACCTTTCTCTCTCTTTCATCACCTATGCCTTTCCTTCAGACACTCCAGGCCTCCCCTCCAGCCAGAGAACCAAACCATGTCACAGTGGCTTCCCCTACCACCTCCTCCCACTCTCTCAGCAGCAGCTAATCCCTCACATTCTGCAATAACCTCATTCCTAGGGATGGAGCAAAGTCAGGTCATGGCTTGCCCAAATAATCCCTTCTCCTCACTCTTTACTGTGCTCTGTAAGTGAGCATCCCCAGAAACCATCTCTTCTGTCAGCTGGGAGCTGTGTAATCCTTCCCCTTCCCTTCCCTTCCCTTCCCTTCCCTTCCCTTCCCTTCCCTTCCGCATGACCTGCCCTGTATTAAGGCACTAATTAAAACTTGTGCCACACTTTAGCATCTATTTAGTGAAGAGCTCCAGTGTTTTATCAACATTAATGAGTGATTGGAGACTCTTTGTGCCCTTTTCACAAAGGTCCTGCTCAAATCACCACGTGATCAGCCTTAATTACAGCGAGGTAATTTGCTGTTCCCTGCCTCGCAGATGTTTGGCCAAACATTCCATAGATCATGGGCTGCTGAGGGAGCCACTGCAGCTGGCCACAGGTGAGGGGCAGGCAGTTCTGAGGAATGGTTTTGCAGGGCCTTACCAGCCAAATCCATCAGTGGTTAGTGAATCTTCATCCTCAGCTCTGTCACAGCAGTGGGTGATTCCAGAAAAATACAAATAATAATAGCAATTGCAACAAAAATAATGAAAATGATGAAACAAATAAATCCCACCAGTGCAGGATGTATTCTTTACCAGTCCTGTGGCTCTGATGTGTCTTTGGGGATTCCTGCCAATGCAGAAAGATCTTCCAGCTATTGGCCATTGGTGCTGTCCAGCCAAATCATTCCATATTCCAGTTCTGCAGTGTGAGATGGCTGCGCAGCATCCACACATTTCCCATGCTTTCATGTCACTTTTGGCCCTGACTAAGAAAGAGCAAATGGCACTGTGGAAAATCATAGAATCCCAGATGGTTTGGGCTGGGAAGGATCTTAAATCCCACCCAGAGCCACCCCTGCCATGGCAGGGACACCTCCCACTGTCCCAGGCTGCTCCCAGCCCCAATGTCCAACCTGGCCTTGGGCACTGCCAGGGATCCAGGGGCAGCCCCAGCTGCTCTGGGCACCTGTGCCAGGGCCTTACCTCCCTCTCAGGGAAGGATTTCTTCCCAATATCCCACCTAACCCTGTCCTCTGTCAGTTTGAAGCCATCCCTTGTGTCCTGGCACTCCAGGCCCTTCTCCAAAGTCCCCCACCATCATTCTTGTGGCTCCCTTCAGGAAAATCTCAAGTCCAGTTCACCTTGGGAGGAGGAGACTCTGCTGAGACATTTCTTTGGTTTGATGAATCCCCTCCTGGGTGGGAGCAAAGCTCTCCTGGAATCACATCCCCATGTGGGACAGTGCCTCCAGAGCCCCGTTCCCACAGCACAGCCCCACAGAGGAGTTTTGGGGTTTGTTTTTGCTGCGCTGGGCAGCTCCAGGCTGGGGACATGCTGTGCCTGGCCAGAGCAGCCTGCTCTGAGCACCCCTGCCCATGGCAGGGAGCAATCCCAGCTCCACATGGAGCCCACACCTCAGGCAAACCCAAGGGAAAATCCAGCCAAAAGCACCACGTGCTGCCCCCGCCCCGTGCAGAGCCTTGTAAAGGCCTATAAAAGTCCAATAATTCACATTTAGAGCCACCTTCCATTCAGTATTTGCAAGCCCCAAAGGATCTTTACACGGAATTAATTGGCAGTGCGTGGCAGATGTGTTGCTGCAGGCTCATGGAGGGGCTTTTCCCCAGGCTCTGGGTGCCAAGGGGGTGGAAAAGTGAGGGAACAATGGCAACCGGCTGCTTTTTCCTTTTTTCCCCCTGTTCTGGCAAAAAGTCCTCTACATCTTGTAAGTATTCCCAGGGGAGAGGATGAATGCTGTAGCCAGATTAAGTCAGCATGAGCAGAATCACATTTTCTGGGGGGTTTTGGGAGGCTGCAGCTCATTATAATTATCCAGAGGACACAGCCAAATTGTTTAAACACCCTGTGAGTGTCAGAAAATGAGCTGTGAACTCAAAAAGTGAAGACATAAATAGTGATAACAGGCTATTTCAGACTTGTTTTCAGAAATGGATGCCTGGATTTTGGAATGGAGTTTTATAAGGGCTTTATAAGCCTTATTTCAAAGTGATTTTTGAAAATGCTTTTGAATAGTTGCTGAGACTCATCTACTGATAATTATATTCGTGAAAAATGAGAATCGGGAGAAATCTGCTGGAGTTTTCCTGTGCTCTGGGAAAGGTGTGGGGAGAAGGTGGAACGGATCCTCCCTCTGAAACCTGATTAGGAACCCACAAATATTTAGCAAGGTGATAACAAAAACAAAGGGAAAGGGGCTGCAAGCTGTGCAGGCTCTTATCTTCTCCCTTTCATGATGAGCACAGAAAGAGCAGAGCAGAAAGGTTGCAGGCTTCACTAAATCCTAATTATCCCTTGATTAAGCCCACAGCAGGGATGAAGTTTTCAGAAGTGCAGTTTCTGCAGGAATCGCAGAAATTTGGCTCCGTGGCTCTGCAGCCCCGTTCCCATCCCCAGCCGTGGGGCCAGACTCAGCCCCGGAGATGTGAGGTGCCTGAAAATCCAGATTATACCGAAAATCTCCTCTGATTTCTGCCACTCCCAGAGCTGGAGGAAAGCTTTTTTCACCTCCCTTTTCTTCCCTGCCCCAGGCAGGAAACCTTTCAGTTCAGGCGGTGTCAATAATCCTGTTTATTTAGTCTGGGATTTAAAACTCCTCGTCATTTCTGGTCTTCTTTTTTAAAATCCTTTTTCTTTTTTTTTCCTTTAATCCTCCTTTCTTTAGCATTCAGGAATCTCAAGAGCCATTTAGAATAAACTCCAACCTTTCTGCCAGAGGACCGAAGCTCTGAACTCCTCACTCTTTCTCTGGGTACCTGAATTCTCCTGGAATTAGCGCCCATCGCTGATAAAATGGATGTTCCATGGGTTTGACTGCAGCTCACTCTGTTCTGCCTGGAGCTGCCCCAAGAGCTCCGTGTTTGCACCAATGAGGATTTTAGGAGGAACGAGGGGATGAGAGATTTGCTGCACTCGGGCAGCAGGGATGGAATTCTGCGAGTTCTCCCTGCTGGAGCCCTTGGATTTCTGGCTTCTCAGGCAAAAGGCACTGAGACCCAGCCATCCTCTTCAAAGATCAGCTGCTCAGGCAACGAAACATTCTCTTTTTGCATTAAAAACCATAGAAAAAGCAAGAGGTCGATAGGAATTTGATTCCCCAGGCTGCCCTCAGAACGCAGCTGACTCAGATAAAAGTGCATCCACCCTGCTCCCAGCGCCCTCATCCCTCTGCCTGGCTCTGGTAACGAATATCCCATAAAAATAATGGCATTTGCATATTTTTTCCTAGTAGGAATTGCACACAGTGGTGTTTTGGGCTGGCTCCAGGAGCGCTGGATGCTATTTCCCATCTCCACTGCTTGCTTGCTTTGTTAGGCACCGTAATTCCATGGGGTTCTTGTGGCAGGAATGAGATGGTGCCCAGTCTGGCAGCACCAGCTCCAGCACTAATGGAAGCAGTGCTCTTAAGGAGCTTGGGCTTGTTTACACTTGGTGAAGATGGAAACAAACTGAAAAACCTCGTGGCACTCTTTTCACAGAGTTAAATAAATAAATTGGCTGCACACTTAAATGCAATAAACACGTACAAATACCGTTAACACATGGAATAAATACAAATTATCTCTGGCCACTGACTCCTCTGCTGCCCAGGGAGTGCAGTCAACTCAAGGAGCATCAATACAAATAATACAAGTATTATAATTATTAGAGCAAATAATTACAAGGGCAGTGAGAAGACAAGGGGGAATGGTCTCAAACCAACCAAGGGCAGGCTTAGATGGGATATTTGGAAGAAACCGGCTTGGATGAAACAGCCAGGAGCAGTGCCAGCTCCTGGGCTGCCTGGAGAGGGAGGCACAGCCTCAGGAACAGCAGAGCCTGCGGAGGCAGAGCCGAGTCCTTTCCCAAACGCCTGGGATGAGATTTTGTGGCCAGAAGTGCCTGTCGTGGGTACTCACCTGAGCCAGCGTGTGTGCCATCCCTCTGCCCAGCTCTGGGATTCCACATCATCCAGGCTGACTCTGGCCAGTTCCCCCCAGTCCAGCTGAAACAGCTGCTGGAATTGTAGGAATGGCCTCTTTTCTCCACCAGTTCAGCTGCTCTAAGGTTGTTCTCCAGCGCTGTGAGCAGAGCTGAGTAAGGACCATCCTCACCCCAGCTTTGCCTCTCATGCCCACAGCTGCAGCCAGAGGGAATGAGATGAGATTCGTGGGCAGCAAGGTAAGGTTTGAGAGAGCAGCTGAATGAAAAAAATCAGTGCTCCCATGTGTGGTTATGTCCTGCTGGTCCTTTGATAATGAAAGGATAAAGCAGAGCTTTTGACATGGAGAAGGAAAAGGAATGGAATGAGGGTTTGAACAGTAAAGATGGCTTTTAAAATATTTTTTAAAAAATATTGAGAACAAAATATTTTTGCTCAGTAATTAGGAATTTCATTTTTCCTGTAGCTAATGGCATTTGCGAGGCAGTGCCTTGCTGGGTAATTTTTAATTAGAAGCTAGGACATGGATTCAAGCTCCAAAACTATCTTCTGTTTATACCCATCCATTTCCTCCAGTCTTTCTGGAGATAATGAATCCTGCCTCCCTCCCTCACTGTCAATTTTGAGTTCGACCTTTTTGCTTGTAAATAGATTAGAAAAAATTAATCCCAGGCTGTAATAAGGTCTTTCATTATGTTGTGGGGAAGGTTATTTATGCTTTTAAGGCTGGTTCCAACCCAGTTGGTGTGAAAGGAAGAGCACTTAAGCTCTCCAGTGCTGACAAGGATGTTGTATTTGAGAAATGAAAGTCACGGTGGGTTCGTCTCGCTGCTGGTGTTTAAGATGAATATCAGCACCACATGCATGAACTGGAAGATATATCTTGAAAGAGAAAGGAAATGCGTTTTCCACTGGTTCAGATGACATTTCAGCTGCACAGAGCTTTGGGTGAGGACAAGTGAGGAATGAGAGGAGTTTCCTCGCCAGCCAGCTGCTGGCAGCTGGTGGGCGCCTGCAGGCTGCGGATCTCAGCTTCATGTGCCATTTCCCCCAAAATTAAAAGTTAAAGGATCTCTCTAAGCTCATCTGGGCAGAGCGACTGAAGGTGAGAGACGCTGGTCTGTCCCTCTGCAGAAACCAGCGCTGTGATGGGAACTAACAGGGAAAGGTCCCAGAGGGCTGCCTGGGCTCTGGCCACCCTGAACCGGGTGAGATCTGGGTTTTATGGAGTGGAGAAATGTCTGTGTGCTTGGGAAAAGGCAGAGCCAGCCCTTTCGGGAGGATTCTGTGCACTGCGAGTGGAGCACCCACCCTTTGCCCCCGGATTCTGCAATCCCAGTCTGGGCGCGGAGGCAGAATGGACTGGTGGCGTCACTCTGCTAAAGCAATTTATAAAAGTCGATAAACCCAAGTGCTGCTCCAGGGCAGGGGGGAAGCTGAGAGGAATGGAAGAACGAATGAGATGTGAAAAAAACGTGGCCTGGATAAACCTTGCTTGGTTTGGTCACTGCGACTTCCAGCAGCACTTCTCGTTTCCTTCACAGTTCTATTAATAAAAGACAAATCGTCCTAAACTGTCTCCTAGAAGGTGAAGGGAAAGGCGGCTCTAACATAGACCTGATCTTATCACGGGTAAACCCTAAATTCTCAATGAAAGCCATCAGTGCCCACTCAGCGCCCACACGGCCTTTTTAACCCTTTGTGCTGGGATCTGTCTGAGGGAAGCTGCAAAATGCCTTTGGAAAGGTGAAATCTCTGCTGACTTGGATTACTCGATGTGTTTTAAATTCGCCTCTCTGCTGCTTTGGGGATGAGCCTCGAGTGCTTTGCTGGGCATTAATAATGTCCAGGGAGAGTAAAAAAACAAGCAGTGCTTTATCTGGGTTAAGAAAAGTATTTATGTCTTAACTGAGTTGTTTAGGTTTAAGTGATATTTGCTTAAATGATAATGAGAAAATTGAGGGTGTTGTGTTGATATAATTGATGTCACCAAATGGAATTTATAGTTGCTGAAGCAGTAACAAAAAGTAATTTATAATAACAAGATAATACTCCATAATCTTTGAGATTATATTGGATAGACTTTAATGTCCCTTCCAACCCAAGCCGTTCTATGATTCTGAAGCCTTTAAATAATTTGCTGACAACCTGTAGGCATCCCTGCCTCTGGATAACTGAGATGGGCACTCCTAATTCAGGAATAAACCCTGTGGAAGTCAGAGATGTGAACAACCTGTGTTTGTCCCAGCTCACACCAACATTTTGGCTCCCAGCTGTGCCCGGGTTATTGCTGCCTTTACCACGTTGGAAAATGAGCCCCACTTAGGCTTCTCCACCCTGAGGGGTGGCTGATCCCAGACCCGAGCCCAGCTGGGCTTGACCCAAAGTCCAGCCTGGCCTCTGCTGCTGCTCTCCTCGCTCCACATTGCGGCTGGGTTCTATTTATACCCACATGACTCCATTCATTACAAAATTTCTTCCCTGGCAGGGCAGGCATCTATCATTAAATCAAAATCTGTCTGGAAACAGAACAGAGACTCCAGCTTCAAAGCCTGCCACTGCTTTCCGTGGAGCTCTCCTTGCTGGTTGCCTGGGAGGCTTATTTGGAATTATGCGCGGAGACGGCTGAGAGGAGTGAGCTCCAAAGCCGTCATAATGATGCCCTTGAGTGGGCGAGACTTGCAAACGCTCGGGGTGCAGGAGGCAGCGGGGAGAGAGGCAGCTCCATCCCTGCAACCCTGGAGAGAACCAAACCCTCCAGAGAGGCCAAAATCCCCCAGGATGCTCCAAACCCGCTGTGGACATTTCCCACCCTCTCTGCAGCCCACCCAAGGAGCCCTTGTTTTCCATCCTCTGTCCAGATGATCTCTCGCTGGCTGGAGAAGGCTGGGGGTACAAAGATAACAAAACTCTGTCTGACAGAGCACCCTTTACAGCCCTTTGCCAAAACCCATCCTTGCTTTGTTACTACAGCCATGCTGTGCTCAGAAATTATTACTGAAAGGCCACTTTGCCTTGAAACATTTTCACTTTTATAGCCTGAAACATCCAGGTCTGTGCGTCTCGGTTCATATAATCGCGGTGCGAGAAAAGGGAAGTGGTTAAGTGTCAGACAGACAGTTTTCCAATGTCTGGGAGAATTCAGTGCTTGGGTAAACACAGCTCAAACCCCATCGGGTGGGGCTTGGGTCAGGAGGGTGAATTTTGCACAAGTTTTGAGGGCTCATTAATTCCATCAGTGATCCAAAATGCATTTTTTAATGCCTATAAGCCTTCATGTGTGTTGTTAGCTGCCTGGTAGAACTGTGTGTGTACAGGTTTAACTTGGTTTCCATGGAATCACAGGGTCAGGGTCACAGGGTCCAAGGAAGCAGTTCCATGATTTTGCTGGGACTTTGTGCTGCTGATAAATGCTGGGCAGACAGGTTTCCTGCAGCAGTGTGGCAAAAAATGGAACGGCTCTGTCCTATCTTGAGAGACTAATACACAGGCAGACACTCTGATCTCATTAATGTCTACTTAATTAGGCACAAGTGGATGATTTCAGACCACGAAGCCCAGTGGAGGTAGAGTTGATAACAGAGTTATTTAGAAAATGCAGAGTGCTGGAGTTTGGCTGACTCCATCTCCTCCCAGCACAGCTGCATGGAATCACTCTCCATAGGCAGGGAGAGGGAGTGCCCGGCTCCTTCAAATGATCCCTGCTGATTCATGAGCCAATTCTCAGTTAATACTAAAGTTATGAGATATTTATTCACTCCTGGCTACTTGGGCTGTCCCCGAAGTTCACCTTGGGGAATTGTGCTCTCACTGAAGGTTTTGATAAGAAATTGAAATGCCCTGTTTGTTGTCCTGCAAGTCATTATGTTCACCTGATAAAAATGATTTCACACCTAACTCCACCCATTCATCAAAAAGGTCAGTACAATAAATAGTTTTTATCTTTCCTGCCAGAAACCTTTCTTCCCCCGTGGTCTTAGGAGCTGAGTGCAAGGGAAGATGTCGAAAAAAGAGTAGGATCTCAAAGACTGGCTGAGCAGTGCCATACAGAGACATGAATTACTGTTGGGAACTTCAGGGAGAAATGAAGTGCTCTGATGCCAGGGAGAGGCAATATTGCCTGAGTTTTCAACCTCCAGGCACTAAAGGGGAATGAAGTAGCTTCATGCACCTTAATAAATTTATATCCAGCATCTGGTTCTGAATGAGATGGATCTTCCTTTTGTGGAGGTGTGAGAATATATAGATATAAAATATGTATATATCCCCCACACCACTGCTTTCATAAACCTGACACTCCTGACTTTTTCCAGTGTGTCTGGTTGCAAAGCTGAGCTCCAGACAGAGATTTTGCTCCTGGGCTTTGCATTGATTATCCTGCTCAGTGCTGACTGAAATCACCCCAGTCCCAGAGCTCCTGCAGCCCCTGGTTTACAGCAGGCTCTGGCAGGGATGAGCTCCTGGCACATCTGACACCTGTGGAATTGGCTTCCCTGGGAATCTGCACCTCCTTCTCAGTCTGTGGGCTTGCCCCTGTGCTTCAGGAATGTTTGCTCACCTGCAGGCACCCCCCCAAAGCCCATTGCCCCAGAATTCCTGGGAGGCTTTAGAAGTTTGGATATGCAGAATATCCAGCCAGGGCTGCCCTGACGGGACGTGTGAGCTGGAGGAAGAACGAGCTACTGCAAATGTCATGAGAAGATAAAATCCCTCGAGTGGCATTTACCTTTGTGATTATTCCCTCTCATCCCCGGCACAGGGTGCACGTTTCCATTACAGGATTCTGTGTAACGAAGAGGAGTTAGATTTGCACTGCAAATGAATTTTTAAATGTTCTCACATCCTCCCAGAGCTTCTCCAGGAGCGGCTGTGCCCTCCTGGAAACACGAGCAGCACCTGCAGCTTCCCCTCTCTGCTCAAATGCCTCCCCAAACATCACTGCTCTGCATCCTAAATCTGCACGAATGCAGGAAAAAGAGGCCAACCCCATGATCTGAGGCAGATCTCCCAGTTCATCACCCGGCTGTGTTTTCCTTCATTCCCCAACAGGGTTACAAAGGCAGTGAAGTGCTCAGGGCTGGGCTCCAACACGGAGCGACTCACTCAGAGCAGAGAAATCAGGATCTGTGCAGGTGTCCTGATGCTGCTGTGGCTGCAGCACAGGTTATCTGAGAGCAGCTGCTGCTGTGAATGTAAAACACCAGCTTGCACCGAGCTCCTAAGGAGCAGATGGGTATTTTGCCATGTGATGCAGCCTAGAAAACAGATTTGATTTAGTGCAGCATGCCTGTCTGACTTTTAAACTTGTATTAACAGGATTTCAGGAAGGCAGACTCCACATAAAGCCCTCAGCGAACAGAGCACCGGGCAGGAGGTTACGGAGCTCTGAAAATTATCAATTAATTCTCCCTTCATCCAGAGGGGCAGATGGAGATGAATATTTATTTACTTTGACAGCTTTTATTAGAGGGGGAAAAAGGTCTTCATTATGTGTTTTGATTTCACAGCACAATCAAGGAAATTAGTACAATGTATAAAATAGTAATTAAGTCATTAAGGCTGTTAGATTTCTGAACTCACACTGACACGGCAGATCTTCCCCCTGTGCAAAGCTGCTTTCTTTTCCTTGCAGTGCTCCTGGCGTCCAGGCACTGAGATCATTATGTAATGTCAGTTCATCTCTCTTCAAAGTGGATTTTGCAGGTTTAACCACTTGCGAGCTGTCTCCAGGTGCCCTGGCCTTGCCAGCCTTGGGGAAAGGCTCCATGCTGTGCACTAATTACCTGAGCTTTGGGAACTCTGTCTGCACACACCAAAATAATGGTCAATTTACAGATGTTTGATGTGGGGAGACTGCACCGAGGGCTGATCCAGCTGGGCTGAGATAAATGGAGGGACTGCCCCTGCCTTTGCCTGAGATGCCCATTTATTGGGTTTTTTTGGGGCTCCCTGCGGTTCCTGGGCTCGTTTTGCAGACATGATGTGAGAAATTCCTGTGTGGGTACAAAGGGCTTCAGACCCTGCTGAATATGTAGTTAAGATATTAAGATAGACCACATTTATTAATCAGCTTATATATAAATATATTTATGAATTAGATAGCTTCCTAATGGGGAAAATGGCGTTTTAGCAATAATGTTGGCATCTGGAATCAGACAAAATAGGGCATTATCGCTGTAAAAAAGAAAGAGTTGAGATCAGATCCTTTATTCTTTTGGGCAGCGTCACTTTGGGAATGCACCATATGTGGTTTTTAATGTTGCAGTGAAGTGGGAGAGAAGAGGAAGAGTGGATTGCCCTCGATTTGGCAAATCACAGGGCACCAGCATGACCTGTTTTTACAGCTGAGAACCTTCAGCCTACAAAGTTCTTGTTTAAAGACTTTATCTCACTGACCAGATGGTGCAATTTGTCTGCCATTGACATTTGGGAATATCTGCTGAATTTTGCATAAGGACAAGTGTTTTAATCATCCAGTGTCTTGCTGTGCTAATCTTATTTGTCTGCAGTGACCAACCCTTCTCTTATCCCTCGCAATCCTGGAGCTGCACTGTGGGGGCCTTTGTACAACCACCTTCCCATCCCTGGTTTTTTATTGTCTGTCCCTTGGGAATCTCTTTGGGTTTAACTCCTTCTCTTGAGGTGGAATGAAACACTGTGGAAAATAAAGCAGATGTGTAGGAGCCTGGGATATTTAAAACCTCTCTCCCAAGTTAATCCTTTCATCAGAATAAATTCCCTTAGAGATGGAAGCAGTATTAGGGCAGAGGAGGATCTGGGAAGCTCCTGGATGCAGAAGAGGTGGGAGCTGGTGCATGACCCATGCCCCTGGCCAGGAAGGATGCAAAACAGGGAATTCCAATATTTGAAAAAGAATCAAAAACAGCACCATGAGAAATAAAAGTCATTGACCTCCTATGCATTGTTGGAAGGAAAAATCTCTTGCTGAGCTATGTGGTGCTTTCCCAGCTGTGGGATGCTGCAGGAATGGAGGGGCTGGAGCTGTGAGCATCCCCTGGCCTCGGTGTCAGTGCCAGTGCTGTGTGTGGGACAGCTGTGCACAGTGACCCCCAGCCCCCTCCTCCTCACCTGCTGTGTCCCCCAGAGATAAAGGGAGAAGCAGTTCTGTCCCACAGACCCTGTGCTGCCCATGGTGACCCATCTTGCTTTGGAATGCACATTCCAGTTTTATTTAGGAGATTCAGGATAAGGTTTGAGCCTCCTTGCAGCTGAATTGCTGGGATTGCCCTCAGCAATTCCTCTGCATTGATACAGCACGGGAAAGTGCCACCCTTCAGAGCAAACCTATTTGCCCTTCATTGCAGTGGGAAGGTTTATTATTTATTATTTAATATTTAGGCTGTATTTGTGGTCATGCAAGGCAGGGAATCCTCCAGCTCCTCCCACATCCCAGGGCAGCTCCGTGCATTCCACAGGCTCGTGGAGCACCCATGAGGGACACAAAACATGGCCTGTGCTGGTGGTGGGGTGTTAAAGCAGCTCTCTCTGTGCCCAAGCCCTGGAATTTCATGGCTGAGGATGTGTTTACTGCGCTGTTACCACTGGAAACTGTGATGGATTTTGTGCAACAGCTCTGGTGCACAACTGAACAAGCAGGCAGTTAATTACTGCAATGATAGCATGTTATGAAAAGGAATTGCACTCGTGGCCATTCATTGTGATGATGAATTTCCCACAGTTTGTCACTGGTCATCTGCACCACTTGCATGACAAATGGCTAGGGTTCCATACAGAAGGAAATCCCCTTCCCTTCCCTTCCCTTCCCTTCCCTTCCCTATCCAGTGTTGTTAATGTGACAGTGTCTAATTGCTCCGGTGCCCAGGTTCAATATTTATATTCATTTGTACATATTACTCACACCAGAGCGTGCTGACACACTGCAGAGCTGGCTTTTAGAGATGGATTTATTCTGGGCTTTCTCTGACCAGTTAAATACATAAACCACTGGTCTGAAATCCCTGGAGGGCCGAGGGAGGGAGAGATTTTGGCAAATTGCGTGGAGCAAGTGAAATGACAGCGATTAGGGAGTGGGAGTATTGCTCGGTACAAGATCCTTGACTCTTGTTGAGTGATAAATTTCCCAGCACTAAATAGCTGGCACATTATGTTACACGGGGTTGATGGGTGCAAATTATGGGCCAGGTTGTTTGGAGACACAGTGTTATTAACTGGAGGGGAGGTGGCTCGGGGCCAGGAGCAGAGTGGGAACCTCTGGGTGCCCCGTGTGGATTGCAAAAGCCCTTGTGTGTGTGTGCCCGCTGGCACCCACGGCAGCAGAGGCACCAGCAAGGCCGTATTTAAAGGGAAGAAATTGAGCTTTTTCCAATGAGGACCCTGATCACGGGCACAATGTCAGAATGCCTTGTTAATTAGAAACAGCCTGTAATCAATAGCTCGGGTTCCTGCTGCGTTGAGGTCACGGTGCTCAAAAAACGAAAAAGGCTGCAGTGATGTGCTGTGAAAACCTAAAGAGATAAATATTTTAGAAAGGATATCAAGCTCTGTGGTTCGAAGAACCAAGGTGAGACCTCCTCAAATGCTTGGCTGACCCCCTGCCCTCCTCATCCTTTGGAGATTCCTGCACCTCCTCTCCATGTGCTGGAGGCCTCCCAGGAGCTGGTGCTGGGTCAGAGCCGTGGCTGGGCTGGCTGCTCGTGGCTCCCTTCTCTTGCAGTGCCCTGCAGAAGGTACAGCCTCACCCAACTCATCCACACACAGCAGCCCCTTCTCACAGCCGTTTATTTTTGGCAGCCAGCATGCAGAAATTCTGAACACCAGTGATATTAGCTCAAAAACGCCCGTAATGTGAATATTCAGCAACGGAAAATTTTCCCCTCTTTTCCTCCCGGCTGAGGGACCTTGGAAATCACTGTATTTTCTCACTCCTGCACACAACCCCAGCTCTGTACTCATTTCTGAAGGTCAGCACCTCTAGCCCTGAGCAGGTTATTATCCCAGGGATGTTTTATTCATGCTAATGCTGCCAAATGGAAATTATCTTTCTCATGTTAATGAGGAGTAATTTGAGAAATCAGAAAAATCATCATTTCACTGGGAAAGGTTGGAGGAGTCACTGACAGGAGAGAGAGCAGTGGGTGCCACCTCACTGGGTCATGCCAGGCTGGGAGAGCTGGGGGTGCTCACCTGGAGAGAAGAAGCTCCAGGGGAAGCTCAGAGCCCCTTGCAGGGCTTAAAGGGGCTTCAGGAGAGCTGGAGAGGGACTGGGGACAAGGGATGGAGGGACAGGACACAGGGAATGGCTGAAAGAGCGGGTTTAGATTTGTGTTAGGAAGAAATTCTTTACTCAGGGAGTGCTGAGGCCCTGGCACAGGTGCCCAGAGCACCTGTGGCTGCCCCTGGATCCCTGGCAGTGCCCAAGGCCAGGTTGGACATTGGGGCTGGGAGCAGCCTGGGACAGTGGGAGGTGTCCCTGCCATGGCAGGGGTGGCACTGGGTGTGCTCTAGGATCCCTTCCAATCCAAACCCTTCTGGGATTCTGTGATTCCAGAAGTTTTGCTGGTTCTTGATGAATACAGAGGACATGGTGTTTTCCAGATTTTTCAGAAATCTGACCTTTTGGGATACATCCAAAGAAATGTTCTGACTTTGATCTCTCCTCCAGAGTGAGAGGGAATTTCTGCAGCTTTTAATGTGTTTTATTCCTCATGCTTATAAAGAAATATAAAGAGGAAAGAAAGCCTTTTGAACTCCTTGTTTGATGAGAGGTTCATTTAAAAAATGACTGAGATTAAAACAAAGACAAAAACGTTGTGGGAATGATTTTGAGCCTATTGCAGAGTGGGGAGATTTAAAAGCTCTGTGGATGTGGATTGGGGGCATGGGACATGGGTCAGTGGTGGCCTTGGCAGTGCTGGGGAATGGCTGGGTTTGATCTCCAACCTAAACAATTCAATTCCCTGATTTTATGATCCAGCAAAAGGAAGAGTTTTGGAATCTCACCAGAGATGGGAGGTGGGGATGGGTTTCTCTGCCTGCACTGCTGTCCTGGCCCTGGGGACATTCCCAGCAGCTCCTGCACTGCTGCCCCTGAGGAATTTTGCCTCAGAGCCCCAGCAGGGCTGTGCCATGGATGCAGGAGATGATTTTTAGCACTCCTCACATGCTAACAGGCTCCCCTGCTCTGAGGCAGAAGGGATGTTGCTGCCTGGGAGGCACAGGGAGAGGCTTGGGATGATTTCCATGTGAAGAATCCACTGGGATGGTTGCTGAGGTGGTTTCTAAATTCTGACTTTGTTTTCCACAAGTTTGCTGCTCCTCTGCTTTGATTTGCTTCCTTTTCTTGGTAAATACAGATTGACATCTGCAAACTTTCTGCCTATGAAAATTGTGCCTCCATCAGCATCTCCTTCTGCAGGAACTTTGGTAATTTCTGGAAGTTTTTTTGTCTTCCCCAAGTCTAATCTTAGACAATAAACAAAGCTAGACAAACGCTTTTTTCAGTCTGGAGAGGCACAAATAAGCAACCTGTACTTGTTAAATGAGGCACTATAAAAATGCTGAGCTTTAAATCATTGTCGCAGTAATTATTGTCATCATTGTGGTTATTAGATGACATAAGATTTTATTGCTGATAATTTGGAGGCTTTGATACATTTATTTGAACTGACTGCTCCTTTGGCTAAGAATAATTGCTTAAATTTCTCTCTTGGGTTTTTGCTTCTATAAAAAGATTGTTGACCTTGAAGCTTTTGCTTTATTTTGGATTCTTGTTCAAATGCAAATGCCCAATGACAAATGAGAAAATACCTAGAGAAAAAAATGTAACTCACCAAGCAGAAGATGGAATTTGGAGACCTTGGAGAGAGAAGCCAGGTTTTGCATTGTCAGAGATCTCCAGCTTCTCTCTTATTCCTTTTTTATTATTATTTTAAGAGTAGAAAGTAAGGTTTGCTTTTCCATAAGCAGATGTTCTTGTGTTTGAGTGCTTTGACTGCTGAAGGTCTGCACTGGGGCTTGATGGAATTGGTGGATCTTTTGTGGAGCTCCAGGTTTCATGGCCAGGAACCTGCCCCAGCCCAGCTGTTGGCCCAGGAAATGCCGTGTTTAGGGGGATGCACCTATTCAGCTGAGGTGAGAACAAAGAATGAGTTAGGAAATAAATTAAGGAGAAAAAAAGAGCTGGATAACAGCATCTAACGGTGCCAGGCAGGGTGACAGACTCTGGAGAGCTCTGAAATGTCATGGTTTCATGCAGTGTGCAAATAAGGATGAAATTGAAAATCAGCTCTTTTAGGAGAGGTAACTCTTAATTTGCATGAAATAATAATCAAATCATTATCAGGCCACCTCAAACAGCCACATTGAAGGTCACTTAACTGCAGAGAGACATCACACAACAAGGTCTGTCTGGCACCAGTTTTGAAGGAGAAGGATAATTACCCGTGGGGATCTGTTAATTTTTGTGTCGATTAATCAGGCGTGTGCTTTCAGCTAATAACTGACTTCAGTCTGCAAACACAGGCAATTGTTTGGCTCTCAGATGGTTTTGTAGGACTGAACAATGTCTTAGCCTGAAACTGTGGGAAACTGAGGCAAAGCGTGAATGGGACACAAAGTTCTTCAATAATTTTTAATCAGGTAAGATTAGAGAGCCCAATGACAAAGAGACTCCTGGTGGATAAAAGGCAAGATGAGCCAAAGACCTTCCATCCATGATTTAAAAATACTTATTTTTGGTGGAAAAGGGAAGAGTGCACGCTTGTTGCAGAGAGCTGAAGTGTTGAGAATTGAGGAGAAACTCCCCAGGGGCCATTCTCAGAGCTGTCAGTGGTGACATTCTCACTGAGCTCCTGCTTCCCTTGCCAGGAAAAGGTTGCAATCTTGGCAGCACACAGAAATAATCATGTCTGGTCAAGTGTGGCACAAAGGAGTTGAACTCCAACAAAAGGGAAAGCCACCTGGTTTTGGATGATTTATAGCCACAGCAGGAGAGGGTCAGGCTCAGCTCCGGAATCGAAGCTGGAATAAGCACTGAACAAATGTTTTCTGTTTGTATTCACTGATTTAAACTGCATCCTTTATGGAGCTCAGGCAGAAATGTGGCTGTTATGTCAGTAATATGGCCTAAGCTGTACACATTTTCATTGTTATCCTTCCTATTCATGCCTCAGATGATTTTTCTATTGGGTTAATGGCAAATACTTTTAAGTAATGATATAGGTGCAGGTTAATTATTCAGTAAGTGCTGTTAAAGACAGCAGAGTTCCCTCTCCTGTTGCAAAAAGGCTTCATTTCCCACCATGTCATCAAACATCCTCACTTAAGAGGCCTGAGAATGAATCATTGCCTCTGATTTGGGATTATCTAAAGGCACATAGCTTCTGCCTTTATTTAATTGACTTGTGATTGAATGTTAATGAAATCCACCCACCCCTGCTCTCAGATGTTAAAATGGAGCTTGTCTGGGTGATCTCTGAGCCAGTGGAACCCAGCTGTCTCTGTTGGAGGTGATGCCCCACACAAACCCTGGGGGCTAGAGTTCCCTGGGAGCAGCACATCCAGGTCTGGGAATGCAGAATAAAGCCCATCCCCGTGCTGATGTTAATTTAAAGACCCTGCATAATTTCCCCTGTTTAAAATCTGTATTGGGTTTAGCAGCTAAAGAGTTGCCGTGTTAGCGTGCTAAAAGGTGGAATTGATGATTGAAGTTTGGACATGACAATCTTGCAGGCGTTCTCCAGCCTTAATGATTCCGTGACTCCATGAAATGTGGGTTTCCTGTAAAACAAGAATGTGGTGGAAGTTCAAAGCAAAGTGTTTCCCCATCTCCCACGGGTGAATTGTTCCCCTCAGCCCCACCACTGCTGACCTGGGGGGCACGAGGGGCTGTTCCCTGCCTCCCTTTGCCTTTCCTCCCCCTCGTGTCTGCACAAAATTCAGAGGCTGCAGGAGTGCAACAGGATTTCTTTCTTTCCAGGGCCAGGCATTCATAGCACTGTTTAATTAACAGTGATAGAGATAATAGTAATAATAATTATGGTAATAGTAATAATAATAATAATAATAAAGGTAATGATAATGATGATAATTTTTAAAAATCCTCTCAACTCACCCTCAACTTCTCTCAACTCCTCTCAACTTCTACAGCTTAGCTGAGCATTATCCCACAGCCAGCCTGGGGGCACTGGGGTTAATTAACTTGCTCTGGGCTGGTGCTTGAGCCAGAAGGGATCTTCAGTCAAGAGAAGCCCACAGTCAAACACCAGGACTTAAGCAGTGCTGCAGCCACTGCACGGCCACGGCAGGCACAGGACCAGCAAAATCACAAATTCATGTGCAAAGCACCAGCAAATGGAAGGAAAAGGGGGATAAAAAGCTCTAAAGAGGAAAGGTGGGGGTTTTGTAGGATTTAACTCCAAGCAAAGGCTTTTCTTGCTCCCTTCCCCTCAGCTCCATGGTGAGGATGGTTCTGCTGGGCTCTCCCAGCCCTGCTGCCCCTGGCCTGAGTGCAGTGAGATTTGCTGGCAGAAATTGTCACCAATCCTCACAGTCCTGGTGAACAGTGACCAGTGGCATCTCCAGCCCAGCCCCAAACCTCCCACAGCTGCGTCTGGAGTGGATGACATTCCACGGGATGATGATTTCTGTTTCCTCCTCTGAGTTATTATCAAAGTGTAACATTTGTTCAGATTAACATCTCAACCCCCTCTTCTATTTTGGGGGGTTCTGAAAGCCTGGGTGATACATCAATGACCAAATGTAATTGCTTTCTCTAAAATATGGCTTTCTAAAAGGAAATCTGACTGGGATGCATGTAGTGAAGGATTTAATTTATGTCGAAGCAATGGGTCTGAAAAAGAAGGAGGAGGAAAAGTTGTGATAGGGAGGCTGAATTCATCTTCAGTTATGAATAATAGATGATTCACTTGGGAATATTTTTTGCTAGGTTTAAATGAAATCTCATCAAAAAACATGATAATTGGATGTATTTATAAACCTGCAAAGCCCACTCAAGGGGGTTTTAGTAATATTGACAATACTAGAAGTTAACCAAAAAACAGTCAGAATGTATTGTTGCAAGGAGTTGCACCTGGCTGTGATGGTAATTCCTTGTAGCAGTCCCTGGAAACTGAGGTTTAACAGACTTTCTCATTCTCTGTTTCTGAATCGTCTCCCATGAATTAGGAAGTGCTTCTTGGCTGAGCAAAGCTGGGAAAACTTGATGAAGCTGGCCAACAAATTCAAATCTTGGTCATATTTGCCCTCCTGATCAGGGAAAACCATTGGTCTGAAATGTGAGGGTGGGGAGGGGCTGGGATGGAATTCCCAGAGAAGCTGTGGCTGCCCCTGGATCTCTGGAAGTGCCCAAGGCCAGGCTGGACAGGGATAGTGGGAGGTGTCTCTGCCCAGAGGAAACAGGATGAGCTTTAAGGTCCTTCCAACCCAAACCACTCCAGGGTTCCATGACTTCCTTGTTCTGCTCCAGCCAGGAACGAGCTGCTGTGGTGTTCCCAAGGCCAGAGGAGAGAGAACAAAGGATTGATCTCAGCTTTCAGCATCAAGCACTGCTCATGATGCCTGCAAGAGCTGGACCAGAGGCTGGACAGAGTTAGGGGAATAAAGGATATTTATTGAGAGGTTCCCCCACACAGCACCAGTGCTACAAACCAGGCTCTGTCTGGATGGCTCCAAAGATGGAGGCCAAAAGGAGGGGCCCAGGCCCAAAGCCACACTCTTTTTATATGTTTGGGTCCATTTGCATACAGGAGCTTCATTTGCCCTCCCTCTTCCTTCCAGGTTGTTTCACTCAAGCCTGAAGTTTGGAAAAGGTGTCCTTGAGTCCCAGTCAGAGCAGGATTGTTGTGTCTTCTTCACCCTGTGAAAGGATCTCAGCACCCTGAACAAAAACCACACACCAATGCAGAAAAGAAAACCCAAAAGCCCAAGGCATCACTCCTTCCTACATTTTGTCTCGGGTTCTCGATGGAATTTCTTCCCCAAGTGCTACATGATGCCCCACATCCTCCCTGGTTGTATTTTCCAGAAGAAAAGAGTGTTGGTTATTTCAACAAGGTTTACAAAACTCTGCTTCTGTTATATTGGCCTCCCTAGGTCATATTGGTCTCATCTGCATGCAGAGAGGCACCTCCTCCTTGCTTTAAGAGCTGTAACATTCTCTACTGATGAAAATACTTTGATAGGGGTGTTGTTTTTTTTTTTTTCCCTTCACAAATTATCAGGTCATTTAAAAAAATGAGCTCATTTTAATCTAATTCTGCATGTGCAACTGTCTGGAGAGTTATTTTCAGCTCCAGTAGTTGCAGCTTGCAATTATTCTGCTTCCTTTAAGAAAAGAAAAGTAACAGCTCTATATTTTATGCAAATTACTGGCGATCTTTCAGAACAACTTGTTTTTAGGAGAAGTAATAGGAAAAATAAGAGGCCCAATGGATGGTAATGTGGATTTGAAAAAGCGCAGAGGAAGTAGGAAAATATGTAAAGATCACTGAAATATTAACATTTGACCACTTAGGCAGGAATATTTCAATTAAAAGCCATGTAATTCTTGTTGAAGTGAAATGGACAGTTCCTAACTAGCCGTGGCTTCTGGTGGTGAAAAAGCAAATTTTGGATTTCATTTCCTTAATTGCTGTGGTTCACATGTGCATCCAGGCATTCCTACAGCTCCCACAGAGGTCAGGGAGTCGAAGTGGGGCATCAAGGAGTGCCTCAAGCACCTTCATCCATTCCCAGCTGGGGTTTGGAAGTGGGAATTGGAATTTCTCTGTATTTACATCCACGTTTTGAGCCCTTCTCGAGTACAAGCTGCCAGTTTGTGTGTCTTGCTCAGGTGCTGCCAGCACAGGCACGGCTGAAGGTCGTGTCCAGTTCCAATGTGCTTTAAATTTGATGCTTATTTTGTGCATTTCTGTGGAACCTGCAGTGATCTGAACACAATTCAGCAGCGTTTTCTCAGTTTATTTGCTGGGAAAAAGCTGGTGACTGGAATATGTCCTTAAGGCTGCCTCACATGTCACAATTATTGCTGTTCAAGGAGATAAATCAACCTTTCTGTCCCTTGTAGAAGAAAGTTCCTCTGATAACATTTCCCTTGGAGCTTTCCTTGGATCCATGGATGGCCTCTGTGCCTGCTGGTGGCTCTGGCACAGATTCCCAGAGCAGCTGTGGCTGCCCCTGGATCCCTGGCAGTGCCCAAGGCCAGGTTGGACATTGGGGCTGGGAGCAGCCTGGGACAGTGGGAGGTGTCCCTGCCATGGCAGGGTGGGATGGGACGAGCTTTAAGGTCCCTCCAACACAAATCAGTCTGGGATTCCATGATTCCATGGCAGAAGCCTCATCCACCAAGCAGCAGCAAATCTCCTGGCAGGAACCAGCTGTCACATCTCCAAAGCTGAGGAAGGGGCCTCCAAAGAAGCCCCAGGGCACTGATATTCCTGAGAAATCTCTGGAGCACCTGACCCACACTTGTCGCTGTAATGCACGACAAAGAAGGAGTTTGGGACGTGGGGACAGGTTCTTCCTAGAGGCAAAGAAGCTTCTGAGGCAGAGAAGCCTTTATTTGGGTTTTGCAACCCTTTTTATAAAGTGTTCTGATACAGGTTAACAGGATTGGCCAGAGGAACCACTTCTCTGGTCCCGTTGGTGGAACAAGAGGAAAAAACACATTCAGAACATCTGTTCTCCCTTATATTGAGAACCCAAATCTATTTACAAAAAGCAGTCCTTGAAAGAGAGTTTTCCCAACAGATTTTCCCTTGGGAACAATGACAAGCTGAGAATTTTTGTCAGGCCCAGAAAATCATGTTCACACCTGTTGAAACCTCCTCTTGCAGAACCAGCTCCTGCCTTGCTCAGCCCTGGGAGCGGGGAGACAGGGGGTGAACGTGAGGAATTACGAGGCTTGGGAAGAAGGGAATGAGACTGAAAAGACTTGGGAGGTTTGAGGCTGCCGCTGCAGGGACTGAGCGCTGCCGACGGAGGCAGTAAATACTTCTGGCTGCTCTGATGAGATTTAAGATTTACCGAGGAGGATTTTTTAAAGTGTTGTCTGTGGCGCTAAGGCAGAGATTTTTTGATAGCAAAGAGGCGCTTTTGGAAATTTAATGCCCATTCTCAACAATCTGTCTGTGTTTAGCAGAGGGAGCAGGATAATCCAGGGACGGCGAGACAGGAATGTGGGATGGGAAGTCCCAGAGCTGAGGGAGGGATGCAGAGCAGCTCTGGGAAGCAGAGGAGGCAGGGAAAGGTTTTTCTGTGGCTTTGTGGATTTGCTGAGCCTGGGTAAAGCAAGAATCTGTTCCCTTGGATCCCACCAGTGCCTGCTTGGAATGTGTGTCCTTGAACTTCATTCCTGCCCCTGATTCTGGTGTAAAGCAGGAGTTCTGGTGTAAACTCCCCAAAAACTTGGCAGTGCTGTGAAAATGGCTTTATTGTCATCTTAGCCTGAAAATTCTCCCCAGAGCTCAGCAAGAATTAGGTTTATGTTTCCTGCACCTAATCCCTGATTTTCCTGTGCCCAGTCCCCCCGCGTCTGGAGCAGCAGGGCCTGAGAGGAGGCTGGACATCCCAAAAATGTCCCAAAAGGACACTCCAGGTGGGATCCTGCAGGCACCACCCACTGGAGATCCCTTCACACACTCCGTGTAAGCCGCAGTACAAACGAGCTGATGGCTTCTTAATTAGATTTGAGCATTCCGTTGTTAATTAATTTACTGGAATGTTTCAGGGTGTTTTCCCCCCACATCCCTCTCCCTGAGGAGCAGCTAGCAGCAGTGCCACGTAGCACAAATTAATCTTCACAACTGCCACGTGTCACTTCCCCAGCTGAGGAACAGAAGCCACCACGGAATATTTGTTCCCTGCAAAACACAAAGGGATGGAACATCTTCCTTAACAAATGAATAATTAAGTTTATATAACAATGTCAAAATACCCTTTTGAAAAACAGATTCTATTTGCTTGGCTAATGGCTGTGATTTAGTGCTTCAGTACTTAGTTTTCCTGCTGAGGAACTGGGTTTTAGAGGCTGTACAAGACCCCAAAGGACTGGTTTGATTTCTGCACGTGTGGAAGTTTTCCCCCATGGCAGCGGTGTGGGATGAGATGTCTTGAAGGTCCCTTCCAACCCAAACCACTCTGGGATTCTGTGACCTAGGAGGGGTTTGCCATCTCTCAGAAGTCACTGCTCAAAACGAAATGGAGTCTAAAAGTCTCCTGAACATCTCCTCATACAATAAAACACAACGTTAAATTGTTCCCAGGAAGGCATTTCCCAGAGTTTCTGAGAGGATTTCTGGAACTCCACCATTCATTGCCCTCATTACCCCAACTCCAGCTGAAAATCAGGGCCATGCACTCCCATGCAGGAATGGGAAGTCAAATATCTAAGGCTCTTTCTACTGTCTAAGTTCCTGCTACGTCACCAGTTTGAAATGAGAAGGGTTTAAAAACATGGCCATTGAAACTCCTACCCTGTTTGTTTGATTTTTGTGTATTCTTTCAGGCATGTGGCAAAATGGAAGTTTTCAGGAAAGCAGGTTGTACACTCATAGAATCAGTAGTTTGTTTGCTTAAGCTCTCCAAAATTCCTGTGATAAGGAGAAATCCCCCACTTTTATCTTTCGGGGAGCTTCCTATGTGTAGTAGGGGGTGAAGATGGTGAGGATGAGGAAATAGGACCCTTGAAAGAGCCCAGATAGTTATGGATGGTTTAAACTGGTCTGTGGCACAGCTGAAGGATTTGTTTGAGGCTTAAAAAACTCAAAGTTAAAGACATTAAAACTTCAGGATGCCACAAGACTTCAGGGGTGAGGATTTGGGAGTCTTTGGGATTAGCTTTGGAATTCCAAATGCAGGGCAAGGAGGAAGTTTCATGGAGCCCAGCGCTGTGGCAGGTGAAAGGTTTGAGGTCTGAGTTTCTGAGTTGTGGTAACCTGCAATTTATTGTGAACTTCTATTTTAATTTACAAAAAAACCCAAACTAATATTTTACAGCAGCAGGAACAAGAGAAAAGGTAGCCCCAGGTTTGGTTCAGGATGACATTGGATGAGTAATAAGCAATTTGTGGAATTCTAAATGGAGTCTTGAGAATGGGCAAGAAAAATTCCAGAAAGGAAGAGGCTTTAGGCAAAGGAGATGATTGAACTGCGATGGATATGAGATTTTTTTTGTGCGTATGTATCCAGGCAAGTGTTTGCTTTAGCTGTAATGACTGCTATAAATCAGAGTGAAGGCTCTCAGCCCACAGCAAGCCTGGCACAGAGCTGTGATGCTTCCAGCTAACAGAGCAGACCCCTTGGAGGAACAAGAGTTTGCTCCCACTGTCACTCACCTGGTGACACGGTGACAGCTCGTGCAGGGACACCTTGCAGCAGCTGCACTTCCCTGTCAGAAACACCAGAGAGCTGAAGGAACCCTAGGACATCACCCAACCAATTCCATCACCTGACCTGCGGCCTCCTGAGCGCCCACCAGGATTTGTGAGGGTGCCTGGAGCTGGTTTCTCCCTCCCAGTGCTTTGGTGCGGGCTCCCATTCCTCAGGAAGGAGGGATCCGGAGCCTGCTCCACACGGGCTGGAGCGGGAGGGCGGCGAGTGAGGCCTGAAGATGAAGGCTCTGGAGGAAGAGTGTAGCCACACTCCTGAAGCTGAGCATTTGCTGTTCTTAGCAGGCACTAACTCTCAGATCTGGATTACTCCTTGGGTTCCTGCCTTGCTGTGTGGCTTGGTGGGAAGCCAAGCCATGGACAAGGGGAGATGGGTGCAGGGGAAGTTCCAGCTGGACAGGAGGCAGAACTTCCCTGGGCACTGGCAGAGCCCTGAGCCGGCTGCCCAGGAAAGCTGTGGAGCCTCTTCAGTGGGAATATTCCAGAGCCACTGGACACAATCCCGTGTCCTGTGCTCTGGGATGAGCACAGGGATTGGACCAGGTGAGTCCTGTTGTCTCTTCCAACCTGACCCACTCTGGAATCCTGTGAACTTTCCTAAGGCTCTCAGAATTTTAGGATTTCAGAGTTTCCTGTTTGGCACCATGCTCTGCCTGAATTGAAAAGACAAGCAGCAGGCACTGTGGCTACTAAAAGAAAAAAAGTATGTATATAATGCTCTTTTTTTCCTTTTGTGTGTGAATAATGAGTTGCCCATTGAAAGAAGAGGCAGTTCTACACCACTACATGTGTTTCATGCATATTCACAAAGAAACAGTTTTGAAAAATACACTGTTGTGCTCTTGCTGCTGGAGATAGAGGAGAATATTACAAATTCCATTTTTTCCCTACTGCTTCACTCCTGCCACTGTGTAAACACCGAGTGTTTGTTGTGCTGTTGGGATTAACTGGTGTTTGTTTAAGGTGGGAGAGGTGTTTTTAGAAAACAGATGGATTTGGACTGTTTGTTTCCCCCAGGAACAGGAGGAATGGAAGCTCATTTAGAATTGCTCTCTGTAATTTTTGCTGTTGGCTCTAAGGAGATGCTGAGAGCCTGCATTTACCTCTGTCCTCTGCACCTCCCTTGCCTCACCTACAACTCCTGCCTGCTGCACTCTGCTTGTGGGGCTCTAGAGAATGAGAAATACTCTGGAAATATGCTCAGACCTCAGACACATCAGCCAGCTTTGGGGGGGATTTTTGATCTTTTATTCCAGGCTTTGCTGGGGAGAATAACATTGCCTTAGCACGCAGGGTGGGTGTGCAGATAAATGCTGTAAAGGCATATGAAGCACTGAGATAACGCCCTGATTGATTCCACAGGAAAAGGTCCACAGGGAAATTCCTAATTCAGAGCATGGCCAGAACATGAGGAAAGCTCTGCAGCAGGTGCTGAGCCGTGGGGAAGCAGCAGGGCTTGGCACCTCCTTTGATTTCCAGTCTCCAGGTGAGCTGAGCACACAGATGTGGCCAGCAGCAGCATTGCTCAGGCTGCAGTCCAGGAGGAAAGAGCTCAATTCAAAGTTTAGTGCCCAAAACTCAGCGTTTGACAGACCACAGAGCTCGGAGCAGAACCTTCAAAGCTCTGCTGCTGATGTGCATCCTCTACCCTTTGGAGTTTTAAGTGCCCCTTGGAGTTTTCCAGAGGGAAATCCACAGGTGGGATAAGGAACAAAAAGGTCCTTTGTTAACTCATTTATAGCATGGAAATATCCATTGCTTAAGGAAAAATTCCTTTCCAATGGCTAGGAGAGGAAAGCCCCTATTTACTGTTTATTTTAATGGGCAGGACACATGGAGGCTGATGTGGAGATTTCCACATGTGACATGGAGCTCACAAATCCCAGCCCATTCTCTCCACTGCCAGTACCAACAATGCAGAAAGCAAAGAAATAAAATTTCAGGCTTCAGCAGAGGATACTCCAAATGTCTCCTCTGTTGTACTTCAGTTCTGTTCTGCCAAACAAAGCAGCTCCTCCCCCTGCACAGAGGGGTTAAGGGATGCTGAACATCAGTTCTGGGGGAAAAAGAGAGAGGAATCATTAACAGCAGAACAAGGGAAAGTGCCCAGAACTGCATAACTTTTTCCAGCTTACAGATGCAAAAAAGGGAGAGCTTCTTGGGGGTTGATGGGGTTTGGCCTGTCCCTGGGGATTTATTTGATGTGTGATCTGACTGGGAACAGACAGGTACAGAGGAACACTGTAGATTTTGAGGGCAGTGGAGCACAGCCCAACAATTCAGGAGAAGTTTAACCCTAATGGGAGTTGGGGAGTTGCAGGAGGGGGCTGTGATAGGATCCCTGGGGGCGTTGGAAGTTTTGTTTCCAGGCTTGGAGCTGTGCTGCTCAGACCATCCTCCCTCTGGGGCTGGGAGAGCTCTGTGCTCTGCAGGACTCTGCTGTGACCCAAACTCCTGCCAGGGATGGTCACCATCCCTCTCTGTGCCACCGGGGCTGGAGAGCTCCTGCTGATGGCCAGAGGAGGCAGAACACTGATTTAAGGGATGTGTGGCACCTTGGGAGCCCAGGATCACTTATCAGCACTGTCATGAAATGACCCTTTGACTTTCCCTGCTTTTCCTGGAAGCTGTGCACGGGCTGGGAAGATTTGTTGCCATGTTATGGACTGAAAAACTGTTTATTAAAATCAGCCAAGCTGAATTTATCACCTGGGGTGGGACAAGAGTGGCCATGAAAGCTTGAGGAGTGTCACAAAGATTTGAAGGGTGTCAGTTTAGCTCAGCATCGCCCTGAGACTCAGGCCTGACATTTTCAAGGAAACTTCCTGACTCCTGGATAATCTGGGATAATTTTTCTGTGTTATCACCCAGAAGTGATCAGGAGGGAGGAGTTGATTCGTGGCTGCTCTGAGCCCCAGCACAGCAGTTCCCATTTCAATTGCAGGGAAGTTAAGAATACATCATCACATCTGTTTAAACCCCGAGCTCTCCGAGGCACAGGAATATTTGTGTTACATCCACATCCTGACAGAGCAGGGAACAAGCCTTGACTGAGATTTCAGGGACTGCTCAGGAGATATGAGTGAAAACCAGGTTTAAGGGAAATATTGCCACAGGATTATAGGCCAAGAAATTAAAGGCTTAGAATTGCTCAGGATTTGTTTTGTTTGTTTGTTTGTTTGGTTTGGTTTGGTTTTTTTTAATGAGAGCTTGCTAAGAAAACGGCACAAAAGAGTGCAAAATCCTGACTTTACTATGTAGAAAAGGAGAATGTATTCTAAGGTGCAATAAGTACAGCTTATTCAGACAATTCTGAGTTTCAGATATAACCATGGAGTGACAGCCACCTGCATCTTAGAATTGTGTGTTAGGGTATCAGAACTGGTGAGAAGTTTCGAACATTTCTATTGCTGTGATCGAGCAAGAATTATTTTTAGAAGCAGGAGGTGGAAGGGGCTTGTCCCTCTTTGGCTTAGGGACAGTTCATTAGACAGATGTAATTATGTTCCTCTCATTTAGATATGACAGCTGTGCTGTTCTCACACTGCTAAAGGAAACTTTTTTATTTGAATGAAAGAAATAAAAACTTTTTTTCCCCCCAATATATTTTTTTCTCAGAGAAAACAATAATTCTAAATCTATGCTGATATTCAGCCACATTTCAATTCCTTCTCTCCCATTTCAACAGAGCAGGGGACTACAAAGCTTGCAGAGAGGCACTTCTTTGATCACAAATACAAAGATGGTGCATGACAGTAATTAAATTTTTCCTCTCAACTAATTTAATTTGTTAGCCAAAGAAGGGGAAAGGCTTTATTGCAAATGGGAAGAGGCAGCTTCTTCCACCTGACTTTACTTGTACTTGACTAACTACTTCATTAGAACCCAGCAAGTCCAGTGACAGATCATTAATTTCCAGGGCTGTAATCTGGGAAAAGAAGAATTAGGAGAGGGCTGCTCTGCCAAACCCAGCCTAACTGCATTAATGCTTATTAAAGCTAAGCCTTAAGTCTGTTCTCATGCTGCCTCTGTCATGTTATGGATTAACTGAATGTATTAAGAGAACAAATGCAAAGAGAAGAGAGCAGTGTGGGTTTTGTCAGAAGGATGTGGTTTTCTGCTGGAAGAGGTGATGTCTGCTAAAAAGTGGGGCCACAGCTGATGGGGGTCTGGGAAAAGCAATTTCATTTTGTGCTATTTGGCCTCCATGTTTTTATGCCCTTGCATCCAAGTTCCTACCCCTGAAGGGAATTAAAAGCCACGTGGATGTGGCACTTGGGGACATGGACTTGATGATTTTGGTGGCTTTTGGAGGCCCCCCCTTCTGGGTTATTGCCTTCCAAGCCAAGCTTCTGCAGGACTTGTGATGTCTCAGTGGCATGACAGAAACCTGTGTGGGAATGAACAGCTGCATTTAAAATGAAAGAAAATTATTTAAGACTGTACATACCACGTCTTCTCAGCCATCAGCTCATTAGAGCCTCTGCTTGTTTGTTTTACTGCACATCTGTCAGTGCAAGCTGAGGAAATTGGTGCTGGCACAACCTTTCTCTGCAGTTACCTGTTGCTAAAACCCTTTTATTTCGGTTGTAACAGTTTTGTTTTTTTTTCTCTGCCTTTATTGCATCTGCAAGGATCCAGTGCAGCTGCCAATAAACCCCTGTTGGTAGGACTGAAAGGTTGTTTGCACAGAAGAGAACACTCTGCCCAAACATGCTGTAAAATTAGGACAGAGGCATTGTTTTCTGAAACACACAGACATGAAATTTGATGGCAGCACTTCCAGCTTCATTAAGTTCTTTCCAGGGTATGATAAAAGTGGCATTCATGGAAAAGGCTTTTGGAGGAGAAATTTTGTTGTTTGTTTCAGTGGGAGCAGGGGGACAGCAAGAAGAAAATAACATTATTTCATGCACAGGCAACAGGTGAAGCTCTCTAACGTGAGGCACAAGAAACAGGGAGCATTTTGCAGGATTTTTACATCTCACAAGTCTTGCCACATACTCACACATTCAAAACCTAAAACACTTTACAGATTTTTGATGTTCATTGATTTAGGCAAAGTTACAAAGGCCAGGAGAGGAAAAAGTGAATCACTGGGGATTCAGAGAGCTTCCATTATTTCTACTGTCATGCAAACCATAAACTCATGGAGAATCTGACAGATTTTGAGGCCTCTCACTAGTGGGAGGGTGGTTTAAGTACTTTACAAGATTGCTCTCAAAGTTGTTGGTAGATTATGTGTGATAGAAGCAAATCTGGTGCCCCCAAAGACTGGGGGTAGTAAACATAATTATGTTTAGTGTTCTGCAGCTTCACAAAAGACTTTGTTGTTTCTCACAGTGGTTACATTGATTTTATACCTTTCTGAGCACACAAAATAGCAATTAGTCAATGCTGCACACTGCATTTCTGACAGGTATAAAATTATAGTGCCAATTATTTTGCACAAGTTGATGAACAACAGTAGAGGTTTCTGAACAGTGTCTGAGACAGTGCTGGCAGAGAAATCTGTCACTTCAGTGTTTTAAAGGTGTGACTGTAATTTCCAATAAAATTGAATAAAAATCTTTCTGGTGTGTGCATGCTGTACAGTTTTTATTATAATGGTGGCCTCTTCTTTAACTGACACATAATAACATTTGTTAAATCTTAACCACTGCAGAGTAATTTAGTACTATCTGAGGTATGTCTGACTTTACCCTTCCCAGAGGAATAATGTAAGGAGTTCTGAGCTTCCACTTTAAAGGAAATAAATCTGTATCACCTGACCACAGAAAATCTTTACCCATTTGTGGCACTTATTTCACTTCCAGGCAGCTGAAACAGAACATTTTGCTTCAGGGCAAGAGGAACTCCACAATTCCAAAAAGGTGGGGTTTGCACAGAGGTTCAGTTTAATTTTAATCTTTATTTAATTTGAATTATTTAATCTCTTTGTCAAATGACTAAATGACAAATCCAGCAAGCTCTGACACTAGCCTGGGCTGCTGGAAGACAGCTGATGAGTTATGCTCTGTCCTCCAAGGGGAGGTGGCATTTTCCAAGCAGGAACGCATTGCATGGGAAGCTGCTGAACTCACACACCTCTCATTGTTAAGTCCTATCAATTACAGCAATTTTGGGAATTACTAGTTTCAGAGATTGCCCTCCAAGTGCTGACAGGGGCACCGAGTTCTGCAGGCTGAGCTCTGGTTCTGAGGAGAGCACACACAGAGCAGACACTCATTAAAAAGTGATTTCCCAGAGAATGTGGGGAATTGCCTTCATTGCTCCTAAGGAAGTGACAGGGCTGGGGGTGATGTCAGAACAGCCCTGGAAAAGCTCTCAAGATCTCTCTGCTGTGAGGCTGTCCCAGGAGAGGTCACTGAGAATTCCCTGCACTCACAGGACCCAGGCTGGGAAGGAAAATCCTGCCAGAACTGTGGGATGTCTTACCCAGAGGGGACAAATGTAGGTGGTGTTCCTGTGCTCTTTATTGCTCAGGACCTTGATTTGTGCCTCCTGAATTCCTCAGTCCCTGGAATCCTCACCCAGCTGGGCATGGATTGTCCAGGAGGGTCTCTGGAGCAGAAGCTGGGGCTGGATCTCATGTGGAGCTTTAGGCTGGGACAATTCTCTCTTTTGAGGCCCAGGGGAGGAATGGAGCACATTCCTGCCCTTTTTCCTCGCCAGGTTCCATGTGAAAGACATCTTGTGCTTGGAGAAATGAATTGGTAAAAACATTTGTGGAAAAAATAGAGAAATCCCCTTCTTAGGAATCGTTTCTCTCTAAGGTTAAGCTCGGTTTTGCCACCACAGCAGGTAAAAGCAGAGAACCTCGTGTCCTTTAAAGTATCAGCTTTTCTTACTGAGGCTCAGGATGGAGCTGCTGTTTCCTTTTTGCAAACAAATGAGGCCATTAGAGGCAGGATTCGGGATTACTCCAGAGGGTTTCCCTGGCTGGAATTGCTAACCACAATGCCCAATTTTGACAAACTTCATTAGGTTATACTCAGTGCATGTGTGAGGCTGAGCGAGAAGAGATGTCTGATTTCTCACTCTCAGCTGTCACCGTGGTTATGGAGGAGAATTTCCCTGGAGTGGCAGAGATCCTGAGGAGCAGCATCCCCGAGGGCCGGGCTTGCTAATCAAGGCGTCATTAACGCTAATGACGCTGAGGTTAAGGCAGCCTCTGCAGGAGCTGGGAATGGGGAAAAACTCCTGCCTGTCCTCTGGCAGATCCTATGGGATATCCCAAGCACTCCCAGGTGTTGTCCTCATGGGATGGTCCCTCCCAGGGGTGGAGGCAGGGCGAATTTAAGGCTCCCAATTTCCTCCTGCCATTAATTTTTCTGAACTGGGACCTTGTTTGCTCCTGCCCTCCAGCCAAGGACCTCATCCAGCTTTTTCCAAAGATAACATTTTAGGTCTTAGGTTGTGTCAGCCAATCCAAGTGGCAGGGGTGGCTTTATTCAACCCACACTGAACAACAGTGTTTAATTTCTGTACCGTCTAAATCCATTTTTATAGCTGAGGTCTACCTGCTCTGCCGCCCTGTGGTGTGGGTCACCCTCTAGGGAAAAGGGAAAGAGGCCCTAAAACTTTCTTCATTCTTGATGGCATTTTAACAATTTGATAAAAAATTTATTAGGTGGGAATTTGAGTTGAAAATGTAGATGTCTCCCAAATGAAAGCTTTTTAGAGATGTGTTTTAAAACCTGAACTACACCTAGCCACTGCCCTTTGGTTAATGGGAAAGTTTTTCTTGGGTCAATAAAAGTAATTTCCCTTAATTCCTTTCACCTTTACACTCCTTAATTTAAGAACTGTATTTAGCAGCTTGCTGAGTCTTCTTGAAATCATTATTTTATTGTTCCTTTTCCTTTGGGAGAGCTGGAATTTTTGGGAAGAAAAACTTTGTGCTTTTGGCTTTGAGTGGCTGAATCAGTTCCTGTGACTTGACTGAGGTTGTGCAATGCCTGGTTGCTTTTAGGGTGGGTTAAATTTGACCCCATTTGCCCATCCCCAGCTGTGGACTCTGGAGGTGGGGATGTTGCTCTGCTCCATGGGATGGGATGGGATGGGATGTGATGTGATGTTCCCTTCCCTGCCTAGGGGTACTGCTGGCATTGCCCTGGGCTGCTGTGATGGGCATTTAAAATCCAATATAAACCAGCAGAAGATCAATGTATAAAAAATAAATCCCTATGAAGGCGATGATAATTTATAAACAATATTCTGAATTTTGCTGTTTTTTCCCTGCTGCATTGATGACATGCAGCTCGATCCAATGCAAGCCCCAGTTATTGTTTTTCAGATCAACTTTTGATTTTAATAAAGTGGAATAAATGGCTTTGTATTGCTTATTTAAGGAAAGAAGGGACATGGAAGTGTTCTGTTGGTTTGACGGGTCAGGTGAAATATTTCACAAATTAGCAGCACATTTAGCTCTAAGGAGAGATGATGAGTGAAATTTCCCTGCGTGATGTTATCGGCTGGAAGGGAATTACACCAGCAGCCCTTGCCAGAGGAAGCTGACAGAAGCTGCAGCCTGCAGTTCTTGTAGGAGCAGAATAGAAAAGCCAGGTGCAGAAGGAGACTGAATTAAAAATGAACCTGCTCAGTCTGAGAGGTTTCAGCACATCTGGCTGTGGAATAGTTTAGAGCTGCAGCTGAGCGAGGGCAAATGTCTGTGACTCCTTTTGCAGTACTTGGCAGAGAAATGAAGGAATTTGGGATGTGTAAAGTGTTCTGTTAACTCTGCAACTTGCAAGTGCAGCCATCAGGGGTCTTGTGTGGCTTCTGTGTGAAATCTTTGTACTTGATTGCTTTTCTACATTAACTGCAAAGAAGTTTCTCACCGAACTTTGTTCTCGGTGTCTTTTGCCAGAAGAAAAAAAACCCAACTTGGTAGGGAGTCACTCAACGGGGTTCTTTTACCACTCAATGTATTTTATTTGTGTCTAACAGCCCATGGCAGAACCTGTGCTTTGTCCTTATGGCAGCAAGGGAAGAACTGAATGGGTTCTGTTCCCTGCCAGACATGCAAGGTGTGATGAGCACTTTGCTGCTCTTTGCAGCCCCCAGATTTCCCCTGGTTATGGATGTTCTTCAGCCTCATTAGCTGTATAATTAATTTAGAAAACTCTCCCTTAGGGAACTGCTGCTTTATTGCTGAAGAAGCGTTTGTTTGTTTTGATGGCCAGAAATCTTTGAAGTGTTGTAGTTGTCCTTGTCCTCTGCAGGGAGTCCAGAGTCTGGGTTTGCAATCCACTGGAAATATTGGGGTCGGTGTGAAGAGAAACAGAGCCAGGGAAAGGCAGGGGGTCTCTGACTTCAGCACCACATTCCCAGTGAGGACGGTCCCGAGGGCTCTGTTCCCTCTGCAGTGGAAGGCCAGGAGAGGGATTTTGGATGTGGATATTTTTGCTGGTTTCCATCAGAACTCTCTGGTGTTACTGCACCAGGAAGAATTTCTTCTCTTTTGTTTGCTGGGCCTCAGCAGTTAAATGTAAACAGCCTGTCCTTATTTTCTTAACAAAAACAATTTGAGGCACTTTCCAGAAGTTAAGGATCATGAATAATGAAATATTTTATTTTTAATTTCCAGAACAAAGTAAGACTATGAAACGGTTGGGCAAAACACTTGAATCCAATTAGGAAACAACTTGGTGAAGAAGAAAACCTTGACACTTATTTTGAGTATTTGATTCCCTACAATATCAATTTAAATGTAAATTGTGCTTTGGAGAAGAATGCTTCCATCAGAGGCTAAAAGCATGTGGTTTATGCTTAGTGTTTTACAACTGGATTATCTCAGACCTGGGTTTATAGCTATTGCCTGTGGGCAGAATTCCACCTTAGCACTTGGAGCACAGGCAGTAATACACTTGTGCATCTGTTTTTCAGCAGATTGGTGATAGAATTGTGTGATTAAATAAGAATTTTTATTATTTCTTTTCCCATGGTAGATTGCAATTGGTATATTTAGGTTTGATTTTGGCTATAAAATTTGTAGCCTGCGAATAAGTTTAGGGGATAAGAAGTTGCAGGTTGCATTGTTACTGGCAGAATTAGAGTGCTGAGATCTCAAATATTTAAAAATTAGAGGTCTCAGGGGAGCCTTGAACTGTTTCTAGTGCCAGGTGATGAGATGTGTTCATGGCTGTGTTTTATCATTTCAGAGCTGGGCTCTATTCCGCTTGACCCTTTCCAGAAAATTCAGTGGCCAGTGTTCCTCATAGCAGCTGCCTGAGATCCCCCTCAGGTGCTTTTAGGTACCAGCAACAGCCCTAAAACTGCTCCAGCTCCTGCCTGGAGATCAGAGCAACCCCCAGGTAATTTGTGTTGTGAACAATGTCAGAACGACTGCTAGGAGATGCTGTGAACAATCCCAGGAGCATGTGGTGTAGCTGGAGATGGAAGAAATGTCAAATAAAATGACACTGAGTGTTACTCCCAGAATCTAATGAGGTTTTTTAGAAGTATTTCAAGTGTTTGAATGTGTTTCAGACAAGCTGTTAGTGCAGGGCTTGGATCTCTTCAAATGCAGGTCTCTCACAAGCTTGGCTGTGCCTGCCTGTTTTGGGTTTGGCTTCCAGCAGCCCCATCCAAACATTAAAGGTAATAAATGCTCCTGTATAGCTACACTTTAAAATAATCTTCTAAAGCAGTGAAAAGGTGAAGGCTTAATGGTTCATATTTCACATTTCTTGTGTGAAATACGAGCAGGCAATGCCATGGCAGGAAAGGGTGGTGACCTCTGCTGTGAGCTGAGGAGCACCAGCCTGGCAATCTCACCATGGTCCAACAGGCTCAGGCTTTTTTTTTTTAGAAGGGAAATTTAGTTCTTCATATAATTTTTTTTTATAATGAGCACTTTAAACTTCATTTTTTCCTTGTATTTTCCTTAAGGATCCATGGCTGTTGCATGTGGAGCTGAACAGGAGCTGGTTTAGAGCTGCTCTGCAAGCCTAGAACTGCCTTGCACTGCCCTGCAAACAGGGATTTGTCCCTTCTTATTTCCAACACGTGTTTGTTATGCCTTGGATTGATGTGCCAGGGCGTTTTTCCTTTCCTTCACAAACTTTTCTCTGTCTTGGCACTTGGCAACTTCGTACTCCAGCCTTGTTGTTCTGCTCTGTTCATATTTTTAAAATGTGTGCTCTACAGGCAGAAAATAAATTCCGAGCTGGAGGGCACCCGTGTGGAACAGCCCCGTGTCAAAGGCAGATAAAATATCTCCCACTCCCTGACAGCATTAGATTTTTGTCACCCCATTAATGCTGCTTCCATATCACTCAGGAGGAGAAACACTTTGCTTCTTGATTTATGGGCCCTGACAGGGAAGTGTCCGGGATGATTAATTACAGCCCTAAATGACAGTGCCCTCATTCACACCTCCCTGGCCTGGATGATTGAAATTAATAAATATATCTGTGTGGCTGTGGAATTTGCCATTGCCTGTTCAAATATTGATACACTTGACATGCTGGGAAGGGATTTAGCAGAGGCAAAGCCTTGCAATCAGTACCTTGCTGCATTTAATAGCAGTTTGTAGGGAGGGAAAGAAGCAGAAGATTCTGGAACTGATTGGAAGGTTATGAAGAATTTTCAGAGAAAATGTTATGACATTTCTTTGGCAGCTTAAACCCTTGCTTTCTGCAAGCATTTGGATGGTTTTGTCTCTATATTTGTCATTTATTTTTGAAAATATTGGCTTTGAAAGTCTATAAATTACCTTGAGGACTGTATTTTCGGGGACTGAGTCTGACACATTGGGACTCTGACAAAGCTCTGCCTTGCCAAGAGGAGAGCACAGTCAGTGGAGCATCCAGAATTATCTGTTCCTTGTCTAAGCACCACAGACACCTCCTTTTTTAGCCCTTGTTTGGGTGACTCTGATGAGATTCACTTGTTCCAATGAATTTGGATGTGAGCAGGCTCTCAGTGCACGAAGAAGGAACAGGATCACATCTGGTGCCAGAGCTGGGGGATTTGTAATGACACTCAGGGGCTGCTCACAGCTGGGAAGAAGTGCAGCCCCACCTCAGGAGTGACGTTTGGCTCCATCTTCCCAGCTCCTCCAGGTTATCCTTGGAGCAGCTCTTGCCCATGCTGGGTAAAGACTCAAACTCCTGAAAATTCGCAATTTGCACGTGGGATTTTCACCAGTAACGTTGGGGTCAGTCAGATGTGACCTCTGCCATCCTGGTGATTGCCCCAGGGCTGGGAAGGTTTGAGCAGCCCCTTTATTCCAGTGATGGAAAATATGAGAAAGCCAAGTGCTGTTCCCACCGAAGCATGGGAGCTCTGCAGTGGAGCCCCCTCAGGGATGTGACAGGTGCTAAATGGATCCCTTAATTACCTGAACTTGGAGAGTGATGTTTGCTTCTTCATCAGCACTGAAACCTTTAGTTTAGATCCCTTAATGTTGCTTTTTTGGGGCTGCTTCGCTTCAAATTCCATCCATGGATTTGTATGGGAAGCCCAGCATGGAACATCCAATGTGTGGCTGGTTTTGACTGCTCTGAACCAAACTCGCACAGTTTTCAGCCTCAAACTGTAAATCCAAGTCTTCAAAGACTAAGCAAGTTCTCTGTGCTCAGATTGGTTTTTCTGCATTCACCTGACACCTGTGCTTGTCCAGCTCCTCCTCCTGTGCCCTCGTGGAAAGGCAACGCTGCCTTTTGGAGCTTGTTTCAACTACAATATTTCTGTGGAGTTTATTTTCAGTTCTAACTTGAACTCTCTGCCTCAGCCCCCTGTGTGTGAAGTGGAGATAATTTTGCTGCCTTACCTTGTCAGTTTAATTAATGTTGTGGAGCATTCAGATAGCGACAAACAGCTGAGAAAAGCCCAAAGGAAATGAAAAATTCTTTCTTCTGAGCAGTGTTTGGACAGTCGGCAGGAGATAAGGCTCAGACACACACTGAAAAATGAGGCAACCCCAAAATATTAAATCCAGACTCATTTAGGAGGAAGGCTTGAACTTGGTGCGCTCAGGGAGCAGACACACGTGGGGAAGGGCTGATGATGTAATTAAAGACTTGCAAATGAAGGAGATGCACGGGCAGGTGGGGCTTAGACTGGAAAGATAAAGTTATGCCATGTCACTAATTTCTGTAACTACTGAGGGCCTTAAACAAGATGTTCTGGCTGGTTCTGCCCTGAGCTTGTACTAAAGTCACTAAAAACATGAACACTTTTATAAAAAAAAAACATGAACCACGTAAGCTTCAATTAAAAAAATATTTCCCTGTGAAACTCAATCTATTTTCTTGTTATTCCTGGGGGGCTCCTGATAGGAAAATGCGTTATGGATTACAGGGCCATATGTTCTATAGGAAAATGGTTTATTCTCAATTGAACCTTTAAAGGGAAAAAGAAATGTAGACAGGCACTAAACATGGGGTTTTTGATTGGGTTTTCTTTTTATTAATATGAAAATATCCCTTGATGTGCCTGCAAACCCACCTGCTTCAGGGTGAATTAATTTGGCCGTGATTTTGTGCTGGTGACATCAGGGAAATGCTGTTCAGTGCTCTGAGGCTTCCAGCAGGATTCCAGCAGCTGGAAGGTGATGGGATGAGTGGCTACCACATGGGTTAATTCCTGCTTTTTATTGGCTGCAGGAGCTTCCAGAAGCAGCTGACAGCTTCATTTCGATGGAAGGGAGGGGGAATTGCAGCATGATTAGGTACAGGTCATCTGAGGGTAAAACTGAACATCTAAATTCATCTAAGGAGCTCTTGCTGTGGTAAAATTCACACCCAGAGCAGTCGTTGTCCTTCATCTGTCTGCTGAAGGGCCCTCCAATGCACAGGGCTCCTCCTGGAGAGGGAGAAATCCTGAGATTAATTGCAAATTCCATTCACATCGTCCCCCAAATGATTTTTAATTTTCTTTGAATGACAAGCAATTATGGCCTTTTTTTCAGGGGCTGCATGAGGAGATAAAATGTCTCTCAAATTCTTTCAGGTATGTCGTTAAACTGTGTTCATAATTGAGGGCTACAGGAATTAGTGTGAAGCCTAATTGTGAGTAAAGACTGAAATGAAAGATTCTGTTAAGCATCAGAGCTATTGTTGAATTGTGCAGGTTTAAATAGTGTGTGGCACTTTCCCTCAAGAACTGTAACAAATAATCTGGGATAAACTGTACACTGTGGAGGAATGGAGCGAGTTTGTGTGGAGAGATTTACATTTGTCATGTGGGTCTTGGAAAAGACAAAAATTGAGTAAAATCTCTTGCTGAATCTCCTCTTTCTTCTGAGAGCCTCCCTGCTGCTCTTGCCTGCACCAGCTTGAATTCCAAGCAGAAGCTGGTTCAGAGGTGTTTGTGGGACAGCATAAAGCAATTTGCCATCCCCAGGACCTCCAGGATTTGGGGCTGGAGGGCCCTGTGACCATAAAAAACCCTTTCCTAAGAGCAGCAAATGCCTCTGAACCTCTGTCCTTCTCACTTCTCATCTGCATCCAGACGTGGAAGGTGATAAATGCCAGGAGCCCCATGTGAGGTTGCTGTCACAGGAGAAACTCTGCTTAGAGAGCAGACCTGAAACGTTGGGCAAAAGCCCCCATAAATCTGTACCTGTTCAAATGCACCATGGCAAAGTGGCAGACGGCAGGGAGGATAATTTAAATACTGGATATATGCATACAAATGGGCTCATTTGCATAGTGTTCCAAGGTAATAAATTGTTACAGCACTTCCAGCCTCGCTACCTTTGTGCCAGCAGATCTAGGGAAAGAAGTATGGCATTGGAATGATGAGGAAATCATGCAGGAGGGGCTAACGAAGGAGTTAATTGTGCTCCATTCTGTGCTGGAGCTCTTTGGTGAATGGTTCTGGTGCTCGCTGAATGAATTTTCATGTTTTTGATGCTGTGATCAGTGAGATCTACTCCAGTGTGATTTGTGAGCTGTCTGAGTCAGTGGAGATGTTCTCCTTTGGCAGAAATACAACCATAGGGAACCTGCTGAGGCAATGGGTGTTATTCCTCATTTATCCTCATGGATATGGGACCATTCCAGCAGCAGAGCTCGGGTTCTGCTGTAAATTGTGGGTTCCTCAGGGTCACTGGGCTGTCTCTGTGGTGTCTGCACATGGCTTCTGCCCCCCTGAAGAGGATGAGCTCCCTCCCAAAAGGCTTCACCTTGGCCTGAACAGAGCACTCTGCTCAGCCCAGCTCCAGCACAGTGACCCATCCCTCTGCAGAGGAGAGCAGGGCAGGGCTCCTGGATTTCCTGCAGCCTGCTCTTCTGGTTGTCCAAGGCTTGGATTTCTCTGTTCCTGGCACTGATGTACCTGGAATGAGCCCAACAGGCTGCACCCAAAGCCCCCAAGACCTCCTGGCCCAGAGGAGTCCCTGAGCAGGGACTGTCCTCCTGTAATTCCTGGGATTTTGGGAAATTTGGTAAGAGTTGAAGGAACACAGGGCTGTGAGCCACTGCTGGGATAAGGAGGAATTCTGGCTGTGGCCTGGTTTGAAGGGAGTAGGGGAAGTGTTTTCTGTCACTCCTGGTGCAAGAGAGACTGTGCTCCAAGGGAGGAAAAAAGAAGGGGAAAGAGGGGAAATTGAGGTTATATACAAAAGGAATCCCTCCCTGTGAGGGTGGGAGGCCCTGGCACAGGTGCCCAGAGCAGCTGTGGCTGCCCCTGGATCCCTGGCAGTGCCCAAGGCCAGGTTGGACATTGGGGCTGGGAGCAGCCTGGGACAGTGGGAGGTGTCCCTGCCATGGCAGGGGTGGCTCTGGGTGGGCTTTAAGGTCCCTTCCCACCCAAGCTATTTGTGATTCTAAATAGAATTTCTTGCTTTCCCTGTCAGTGCTTTCATATGTTTGACAAACAGCTCAGCACCCTAATTCTTATTTTTACAGCTCACTGCTGTTTCATATTGACAGTATCCATCTTTCCCTCCCTTTTTAGTGAACCTTTCATTGATTTATTGTGATGGTTCTTTAAATCCCTCGTGAAAGAACAAATCATCTCTTGGCATTTCACACACCTTTTAATTACAAACAAGTTAAAGAATGGAAAATCCCTCAGACGCAAAAACAACCAGCAAGCAAAACCTGTAGTTATATCTTTTAGAAGAGAAAAAATTGAAAAGAAAGGGGAGAGTCTGTAGGATCATAAAGGAGCTTACTCTGAGTTGTTTATTCCCCCTGTGCCTGGTGTGATGTGTCAGGGAAGCTGAACTCGGCATTTTATGGATCTCCTCCCCGGATTGTCAGAGACACGTCCATAAAACCCTGCTGTGCTACAGCAGTCTGAGGAACAGCACTCCTGTTGTCCTGGGACTTCTTAATTCCCTGGCTCCTCTGCACAAACCAGCATCACCTGTGGTTTGGTGTGCCTTGGATGGTGGTGGGAATCTGGAGCCAGGGATGGAACTGAGCCAAGGATTGTAGAATATGGAATATCCTGAGCTGGAAGGGGCTTGATAGAATCCTAGAAGGAGCAGCTGAGAGAGGTCAAACCCAGTAATATTAACAAATGCTGCCCATTATTTAGCTCTGAACTGATCTGCTGGGAGCTGGCAAACAAATGCAATTAAAATTCAGTTTGCCCATAATTACAAAGTACAACTCAATGCTGCTCACGTTGCTCAAATCAGCTTTGCTGCAGGATAGATGAGGCTCTCACCCACTGAGAAAACATTTGAGCCCTTTTAATTGTCCTTTTAGAAACAGATTTTCCTCTCGTTACTGGTGGGTACCAATACTCCCAGTTATCCTATGGAAATTCCTGAGTGGATGGGAATTCTCCTGGTTCAGTGGGGTGTCTGTTACATCAGTACCCGCAGGGAAATCACAGGGCATTTATGTCTGGTAATTTGGTATTTTCCTGAAACATCTGCACATTAGGAGAGAGAAAAGAGCCCTTCCATAACTGGTTAACAGATGCCTCACAAAAGAATTCTTAGAACTTCTCTTCTTTCCATCAGGAAATTTCTCTCAGGGAAGTTATCAGTGGGGCAAACTACTCTTGCTGCTTCCATGGGCCTGAGCATCTCCCAGGAATTCTGGCCAAAGAGAGCAGTGGGAAGGAATTACAGCAGAAATGATGGAGAATGTAGGGGCTGGGGCCTCTCCAGGTGGAGGTGGCAGGGAATGTGATGGGAGGAGTGCAGGGAATGTGAGATGAGCAGTACAGGAGCGTCAGGAATCTCAGAGCTGTCCTGTCACCGGCCCCTTAGTGCTGGAATAACTGCTGCCCTGCCCAGCTCTGGAGCAGTTTGATGAGAAATGTGCCCCACGTGGGCGCTGAGGTGCTGGATTTTGTAGCCTGGCTCAAGCTGACATTTAGCAAAGCAATTTAAAAGGATCTAAGTGAAAATGGCCCCATCCCTGGAGCTGTAGGATGGGATCAGAGAACAACCAGCCAGAATCTCTGCCAGCTGAGCTTTTCCTCCTCTGCTGAACAGATATTATCCTTTAAACAGCCCAGGGTTGAGTTCTGGATGTTGGTGGTTCTTTCATTAGGATTTTGGCTGATCATTAGGCTTTGTCACATCCCTGCCCTTCTGCAGAGGATGAATCCTACAAAACTGTGCTTAGATATTTGATCTCTGCTGTTCCTGGCTGCACAGGGTCACTCTGTGCTGATTCCCCAGCATTTCTCATTGGTAAGTTGGAGTCAAACTGAAATTTAGAAGCTTGTGCTGTTGCCTTGGATGAGTTTCCCTCTCCTAAAGAGCGAGTTTTAATCCCAGACCTGCAGAGGCAGGCACAGTTTTGCTGTGTAAATAAATTCATGGTAAATCTCAAAAGTCCACAAAGTCCTGTCTGTCTGGAGAGCCCAAATCCCAGATCACAAATCCCTCTGATCGTTCCCATGCCTCAGTTTCCTCCAACACATTTACCTACCCCTGTGGCTGGAAGGTGAAGCTCAGCACGGTTTCCAAACAGTTTGAGATTCATTCACTGAGATAAACGAGTCCCTATAAAAACAACCCTGGCAAAATGAATCATGCCTGGGAGGTTCACAAAAATCTTTATACACACACATGGTAATTAATTAGAAATAGTCTGTTACTGGGGAATTGGTTTAGAATTAAATTTTTAATTTAGTATTAAATTGCTTAGGGACTATTTTCTTTTACATTTTCTTATATCCTTAGCTTACTCCATGGAATACCATGATACTCTGCTGTCCTGCCATTGGAGAGGAGTCCAAACCCTTGGATTCCCAGCATGGAAACAAATGGGACTCCCCAAAGTCCAAACCTTACCAGCAGAATATGTACATAACTGTTATTGGCAAGGCTGGAGTTGACAGAGCAGTTTTAATATAAAAATTGTATCTAAACCAGCAGCAAAACCACAAGCAGAACATAAGGAATTCATAAGGAATCCTAGCTCTGACAAGAGACCTTGAAGAGGCAGACACAGCTCTGTGTACGTGTAGACAAATTCTTCTCTTTGCCATTGGGAGCCAGTTGCTGATGGGGTTGTTGCCATTTCTGTCCTGTTTTTCCATGATTAGTAAAGTGACAGAAAATTGCCTGCTCTGTCTTCATCTCTTCATAATTTTAAATGCTTGGATGAAGCTGATTCCAGCCCTTTTTATCAAAGCTTTTCCTTCACTTCTTGAGAAAGACTAAACCCCGGACACTGCTTCGAACCAGCAACTTCATCCTAAATTACACATCTATATGAGGATAGAAATAACAGGAACAATCCACCAATGAGGCAAATCCAAAATTCAGCATTATTTCTGTACCTTGGACTTCTATTTTGTACAAAATGTAATTTAGAGTGTAGCTCATTTACACTGTAGAACACACATGGGAGCTGCTTAACACTTGATTGAGTTTTGAAATCAACTGAAAGAGTCAAATGGAAAAAAAATGTTGCATTTTGCGTCAGGAGAGTGGCAGGGTGACATCAACTGTGCTGCTGAAGGATACAGAACTTTGGCATTAATAACACATAACAGGGAGCTCTAGGAATAAATCCCTTTTTTGCTGTTCAGTTCAGAGCTGCTCAGCCCGAGCAGATTAGCTGTGTAAAGGTGTTCTGCAGCGGGGTGGAAATGATTACCTAGGGAGTGCAGTCCATTTACTGGGAGCACTGGGCAGGGCTGGGCTCCAGTAAGAGCAGAGCTGGAAGCACAGGACACGTTATCCTGCTGCCACAGCTGCCCAAATGAATACAGATTGCAGAGGAGCCCATTACTGTAATAGAGCAATCCATGGATCCTGGCAGACTGGGCAATAATAGCACAAAGCACCTCGTTCCTTGTTCTGCTTCACGCTCATCTGAACAATGGAGATGGGCTGAATTTGCACTCATTGCTGGAATATTGGTACAAGCTGCTAAAACCTTTGCTTTGTGCCTTAATAAAGGAGTCGCAGCACGTTTGGGGAGGGACTTGTGTGAAGGGATCTCTTAATGAATCCCTTCTGAAGTGATAATCAGTCATTGCTAAGAAGTCAGTGGATGGAGGGGTCAGGCAGCGCTGCCGGGATGGAGCTCAGCCTCTCGCAGGCACAAATAAATCACCAGCAGAGCTCTCCATGAACCTGGGCAGTGCTTGGCAGGGTCCCCCCAGACAGGGGCTGAGCTCCTCTGCTGGGATTCTGTGGGCAACACAGAGGGCTCACAGGGAATGGGGCCCCAGGGGGTGCTGGAAGGATGGGTTATGTTCCTTGTGGAAGTGGTGAGGTGCTCACAGGGAATGGGGCTCCAGGGGGTGCTGGAAGGATGGGTTATGTTCCTTGTGGAAGTGGTGAGGTGCTCACAGGGAATGGGGCTCCAGGGGGTGCTGGAAGTATGGATTATGTTCCTTGTGGAAGTGATGAGGTGCCCATGGGGGTCACAGCAAGCATTTTCCTGCACTGTGGTTTGGTGTGGCAGTGCCATTTGTGGGAGCTGAGAAAGAAGAGGAAGAAATGTCCTCCTCCAACCTCTCTGCCTCCTGCCACTTCCAGCTCAGTGACTTCCAAAGCTGGATCCATGTGGGTTCAGGAACTGTGGTGCTTTGGGCAGCAAAAGAAATCCCCTCCCGCAAACCTCCCCTGTATGTGAGGCTCAGCAGGGGCTGGACCTGCACATCAACCACTGAAGGTCATTCCTTGAAATGGGGTGACTGAAAACGTTTGGCAAAGCCTTGTTCCAATGGGATTTTCCACCATCCAGATGAGGCTGGTGGTGTAAATTGCCCTTAAACTCTGATCTGGGGGCTGGCAGCTCCTGTGGGAGCTGGGGCAGAACCTGATCTCCAGCCCTTCGGTGTCCCCATGTCTGCAATTCCCAGATTCTGATGCTGGGAAACCCTTCTGGTGTTCCCTAGCCCTGGGAAAGCCCAGCAGCTGCCACAGCCAGGATGCTTTTTGTCCTGGAAACGTGGACGTGTGTTTACTTTTCTACACTGGTTTGGAACCTGAGATTTATTTAAATTTTTTTTAATTTGAAATGCTGTTCTCTCCCTGTTTTAGTTCTTGCTTGTGAGCTGCAGCAGTTCCAGGGAGGAACATTTTATCAGCCAGGAAATTTTCATGGGGGTGCAGTAACTGTTGGGATATGGGCTCCAAGACCACTACTACATCCCAATAATGTGGTTTGGTTTGCTCCTCTCCTGAGTCCTTCAGGTTCAGCCTTCTCCCTGTTGTGTCCCCGGGGCTTTCCCTCCTCATCTGAGCACTTCATGCCCTGCTCACCTCCCCAAATCCAGAACACCCCTTTTCCCATGCTGCTTATCTCAGAGATGAGATTCCTGTTATTATTTAATAACCTTTCTACTGATCAGACCCATTTTTTCTAAGGTTGAGAGTGTTCAGAGTGGGTGGGATATACTGGTGGGAAATGTGGGCTGAAATGCCAAACATCCTTAAAAACATAACCTTTGAACTCCCTGTGCTAAAGAATTCCTGCCACAATCTTCTGTACAACCTGCTGATGCCAGGGGCACTGAAAGGCCCTTCTGGAAGTCAGGGTAGAGCCAAAGTGCATGGAAATATTTTTGGAAAGAGTTGCAAAACACAACAATCTGATTTCTGAATCAGCGGAAATGAAGTGATAGGCCATATTTTCACTGAGAAATATCATAACTGTCAGAGAACAGAATTGTCTTTTGATTGTAGCAATATGCATTGAAAATCACTGCTAGGGAAGTTAATCTCCTCAAGGCTATGAAACATTTTCTTGGCTGAGGATACACTTGTAAAAGTTGTTTTGCTGTGCCTTTTTTCCCCCATCTAAATTATTTAGGAGTGAAATGAAAGGACAGAAACCCAGGTGCCTTGCTGAGATGTTCCTCCAGGGGAGCAGGAGAGGGGGCAGGCTGGCTAAGGATCCCTCTGCCTGCTCCCTGCGAATCCTTGGATCTGGGAGCTTGTTTAAATCCTGTTATCTCCACACTGGAAAATCAGGAGAGCAGAACGAGGTGGCTGGGGTTGAACAGAGTGACCCCTGTGGCTTCTGCAGGATTCCCCTGCAGGGGTTTAAAAGCCTCCTGGATGTGGCACTTGGGGACATGGGCAGTGGTGAGGGTGGTTGGAATTGATGACCTTGACAACTTGCTGGGGAGCTTATTTTTAATAGAAATAACTTATTTATATGCTTAGTTTGTTTCTCACTCTGTATTTTAGGAGACTGTTACCCCTGAGCTGCCTCTTAACCAGCTGAACTCAAGAGAAATGCCTGTTCTCCTGGCCTTGGAGGGCTTTTCCGGCCTCAGTGATTACCCATGACCAGGAGCAACCCCCCTCAGGATTTTGGAGGAAGTCTTGCAGCATTTTGTTTAAAAGGGTTTGTTTTTTGGGGGGTCAGTGCAGAGCCCAGGGTGTCCCAGCCCACAGGAGAGGCAGAGCCATGGGATTTGTCCCCTCCCAGCCCTTGCTCTGCCTCTCCCAGCCTGGGCACAGGGAAAGGTTCCAAAATTCCCTTTTGTGCATCACTGGCCGAGTCAGAACTGACTGATTGATATTCAACATGGAAATTGGATTTCCAAGTACCTTCAGGAGAGCTCCAAGGAGGCAGCTGGGCTGATGGGGAGATTATTCTGTGATATCAGTGCATGATGGAGCTAATGAATTGGATCCAACCACCTACAGTGAAATCTGTTTGCTGTGTACAAAAATGAACAGGAAAATGAGGTTTTTATTAAAAATATCATCACTATTTTTCTTCCTTCAGCCAGAATATGTAGTGTATCAATACATCACCCATACAGTTGTGAGGGTAATGCTGTTACACCACAGACATTTCATCTAAATAACAAAGTTAATATTGAAATATTATTTTTACTAACGACATGATGTTTTTTAACAGTCCATTGACATCAAATCACATGAACAATACCCACACCAGCTCCATTTTTCACCTCTTCAGGCCAATAGGGAATTGTCAGCCTTACCTTCAGGTACCATTTCTCCCCCCCAGACAGATTCCCTCTCCTCCTGCATCCCCCTTTGCTGGGTGTCAGGAATGCAGGGGGATCCTGGCTGTGTCATCTCTCACTCTGGCTGGGTTTCAGAAGTGGGAAATAAAAGTGTTTTACAGCAACTGAAGCCTTTGAGTGTTCCTGGTGAGGCAGGAACTGGGCTTGGTCTGGGTGCAGGGGAGCTGAAATGTTGTTGTAAAGTAGAATCCACACATCTGACTGAAGCTGGAGAATGCAAACAGGCTTGGCTGGGATGAGATTTGTCCATTAGCCATCCACAGTTATATTCCCATTCCTGAAATATCCCCTGGAATGAAGATAGTGATGCTGCAGGTCCTTCATGGTGGAAATATGGTACAGAGGAGACTCAGCAATCCCAAATGGATTTCAGGTGTTGACATCAGAGCTTGAGCTTTCACACTGGCAATACCAGGAATGTTTCCTTTGGAATCAGTGTTGGAAAAATTGAAGGTTAAGAGATCAAGGCAAGAAATGGAATTAATTTTTTTATAAGAGGGAATAGAGGGTGAAGGAATTCTTCTGTTAACAGCATCTCAGCAAAATTTCATTTGCTTATAGTATATTTTGCTGGAATAATCAGTGTGGATTCCTGCTTTTTAGCAGGTATGTTTATTTTCCTCAGCCTCAGTGAGAGAACAGTGACCCAGAACATCTGGATGTAAACAATTGTTTTCCTAAATAGTTCTTCTGTGGGCTTTTGCCGTGTTATTAGAGCTATTGTGTTTTATAAATTAACAGCTATGTGGGACATTTGGTTTCTGTGTTTGGTTTGTGCCATGAGGAGAAAAAGAATTGTTTTGCTGTCAAGGACTTATTTCCTGGGCAGATTTTACATTAGCATGACAATAGCAACAAACATTGTCAGCTCACAACTGGCTCTTTTTGACAATTGTGTTCAAGGGGGATATTGGTGGAGATTTGGGTGCTTGTCCCAAAATGTGCTGGGGAGCTTATTTTTAATAAAAATAACTTATTTTTATGCTTATTTTGTTTATCACTCTGTATTGTAGGAGACTGTTACTCTTGAGTTTCCTCTTATCCAGCTGAACTCTGAGAAATTCCTCTTCCTCTGGGCTCCAGCCAGCTGAGAATTCTCCTCTCTCACATTTATTCCCTCAGGAACATCTCCTGACAGCTTTTCCAGGTCCCTCTCTTGGTGGTGCTGCATGGAGGTGACAACTGGGCTTTGCTGGAGGCCAGACCAAGGCTGGGACCAAACCCCAGTGTGGCCTCCAACAGGACATGTCCCTCTGAGGTGTCCCCTCCTCAAACAGGGCTCTTCATCACCGCCCAGCACAAAGTGCAGATGTAAAGAGCCTTCAGAAGGCTTTTTATTCCCCTTCAGCAGTGCAGTTTGTTTCATGGGATGGCTGTTTGCTGAGCAGCAGCAGGGCCTCCTCTCAAATTAACCTGGGCTCCAGATTTGCCTTTCTCTCTCCCCAGGCCAGTGCTGAGACCCCCAGCTCCTCTCTGCCAGGGAAAGGTGTGCAAGTGGGGTGCAAAATAGCCAGGCAAGCCTCACAAGAAATAGAACTCCAGGAGAGACCTTGGTGGAACAAGCTTTTGATCAGATACAATCTCTTCTAAAGCTCATTCTAACATCACTGGATGGCAGCTTTTTCTTAAATCTCTTTGGGGTGGTTTTTTTCCCCCCCCGCCTCTTATTTTATCAGACAGTTTTCTCATAAATTTTGCCCTTTGTCCTTGCAGGACCTTAAACACGGAGAGGTATTTTTCAGTGATGATCTTAAATAGGGAGCTGAGGGAGCAGCTGTGCTAGATGAGGCTTTTTGGGTGTCAGAGATGGAATTTTAACCCACCCTGGAGCTCAGCCTACAGCAGCTCTGTCCCTGCTGCTTCTGATGGATCCTCTGACTGGATCATCCTGGAGATGCAAAACCTTTCCACCTCCCCAAGTTCTCCAAACCTTTGCTTTGCAGCTTTACCACAACCAGTTGAAGTTCACAGTCTCAAAAGCAGGATGTGATTTTTGGCCAATATTTGAAGTTTATCCACCATCCCTGCCTGGTGGTGTTCCATCCAACTGCTCCTGATCCAAAGGTGCTGCTGCATCCAGAGGGACAGGTTGGTGAGTACATGGACAAGGCAAGTGTGTGGCTGCCATGGAAACAGCCTGAAATTAGGAAATCAATTAGAGCTGAAAAAAAAGTGCTATCATTTTGGCAGACTAAATGCTTTTCTGTATCTTTTCAGTCTCTATAGCTTCTCCATTTTGACTTGCAGGTAATTGAAGTTTTAATTTGTTACGTGTATCAGGTTAATGAAAGCAGTTCTAAATGAACTGAATTCCCTGGTGTCCCCCAGGGCGAGTGTGTGCAGTAATGGAGAGCTCCAGCTGCTTTGGGAGGAGCTGCACAATCCCTTCCTGTGGGCCTCAGCTCCTGGAAAATTTAGCCTCGAGGAGGGCTGACTTCTGCAATGAACCTGGGAAAAATTCTCATTATCAGGCAGGGAAAGGGGCATCCAGGTCTTCTTAATGGCTCAGTCTGCAGAACAATTTGGGATGAAAAAGGGGGAATTTTCTATTTCTGCTGATTTCAGAACAGGAAGAATGTGCTCAGCAATGACAATAATTGGCTGTGAGCAGGCAGTGTTTGCTTTATGAACTGTCTGGGTATGGAGCACAGGAAGCCCAGGCTGGGATTACTCTGGAGTGGCTCCCTGGTTATCCTTTTTCAGGTTAACAAACCCACTGGCAGATATTCCTGTTTCAAAGTACAGTTTTGAATTCCTCCAGGAGCCTGAATGGTTAAAGGCCCTGCAGGTACTGGAGGGCCCATGGAGGTGTAATTGTGGCATTCAAATCTGAGCCAAAAGTTGCTCCTTTCTGGCGACTTTATTTGGCATCCAGAATGGGATTTTCACCTGCCCAGGGAGATGAGGTTCCACTGAAAATCAACGGGACTTCTAATGACTGAAACACCCTCAGAAATCCCATCTTTAGGGCTCTAAATGACTCTCTCATTTTCAGAAGTATTCGGTGGCTGTTGCTGGGTTTTCCAGCTCCTCACTTTTACCTCATTTTCTAAGTCTGCTTCCCTAAAGCTGAGGAGGGTTCTAAGCTCTGTGCTTAGGGCATGCCTTTGGGCGGTTAAATTATGTTTTTAAAACACTTGATAATAACCTACAGCATAGAGATGCAGCTTTGTGTTACTCTCTCACCCCTCTTTGTCAAAGCCTCAATTCCCTGTTTGATTTCCAGGATCTAAATAAATCAGTGTGTTTGCCTGCCTTGCCCAATGTCTAATTAAATATGGAGATTGCAGATATGCTTGAACTGAACAATGAATACTTGATATATTTTCATTGACATCTGGGGTTATAATGAAATTATTTATTACTTCCAAATTAGAAGCATTAGAAAAAGTCACAGTGTGCGTGCTTAATACAAACTGCTTGTGTTTGCATCTCATTTTTTTATGCCAACACCTTCCCTCTTTGGTCAGGAACTGCTCTGAGAAGATGACGTTGCCCATGTAAGACTTTCCTTTTTTGACTGAACCTTTTCTGAGAGAGCAATGCCTCAGGGAGTAGCTGAGCTTTAATCTCTCACATTTCTGGTTCCAGTAGCTGAACTCAATCTGAGACTTGAAATGCCACCCTAAAAATAACATTTGGGGCTGCAACAGCTCTTCTCTTGCCTATAGTTTTAACTTTGGCTGAGTTCCACAAACTTAATTTAACATCAGTATCAAGTCTGATATTTTTTCAGGAATATTTTTGAATTGTTCCATAGGTTTTGAAAGTGTGTGGAAGTCACAAATGAAGTTCTTGCAATGGTGATTACGGACAACTTACGGACAACTTGGTCATAAATTCCAATTTATCCTCATTGGCAATGAGATCACCAGGGCAGTGAGTTGGAACCAGGGGTTCTTTAAGGTCCTTTTCATCCCAAGCTGTTCTGTGGTTCTGAGAAGAAAAAATACAGCACTGATGGGAAAAGTATTACTTGCAATATTTACTGGATAGTTGACAAATGAGATTAAGAAAAAGACCTGTTTAATTTAGTTAAAATCCATATAAATTGTGGAATTTATTAGTGGAAAACAGCCCTTGTCATCTTTACTTTGGGTTTCCCCATGATCTGGCATAAAAATAATGTGTTATGTAAATGTTTATACCTTGGTAGATCTCGTTAAGCCATTTAAAGTTAAGTAATGTTTGCCTGTTTCAAAACTTTAATTAGCATATAACAAGAAAGCAACCGTCTAGCCAATTAGAGATTTAAGCAATAACACACACTCACTGCCATTTTCTAGCAATTAATTGATAAGTAGTTTACTGTGGGCTAATAATTAAAAGAGAAAACATTCTGAGCAAATTGAAAGCATTAATGCAAATGAGTTCTTCATTTCTTCTTTTCAAACTCACTGACCACGGTATCTAATCTGCTGTGAACAGAGGAAGGCTGAATTATCCCAAATACTTCCAACCAACCCTTAAAGAGACATCGGGCTCTTTTGGGGTGCTTCCACTGCTTTGCTGAGGGAGTGGAGCTGGGGCTGGGAATGTGGTGTGGAGGGATGGGCTGGCTCTGGGGAATGAGCTCCTCTCCTTGTGCTTGGGATCAGAGCATGTGGAAAAAATTGTAGTGCTGCTGGGGGCTCTGCACTCACCTGGGTCATTCCAAGGGGAAAATCTCACCTGTGCCTGAATCCGAGCGGTCGCGGTTCTGGTGAGCCGCGGAGCTGGAGCAGGAATGTGGCAGTGTGGGATGGGCTGGCTGGGCTCTGCCTCCAGGAATGGGAATGGGCTCCTCTCCTTGTGCTTGGGATCAAGGCAGGGCACAGACACTGGTGCTGCTGGGGCTCTGCACCCACCTGTCTCACCTGGGCCATTCCCAAGGGGAAAATCTCACCTGTGCCTGAATCTGAGTGGTCGTGGTTCCGGTGAGCAGCAGGCCTGGCTCTCACTACTCTGACCAGACAAGAGCAATGGAATGTTTAACAAAGAAGGATCTGAGTTGGCAAAATCACTCGGTGCATTCTGGCCGTGGAAATTGAAGGCATTTTTCTCCAGAATGTGGCTGTGATCACTGGGAATAGCTCCTTACAAACAGGAAATATCCCTGGCTCCTGCACTCAAGGTGCAGCAATCTCCCTGGATGGAGGAAAAGGTCTCATTTTGTCTCGGAGTTCACTCATTTATGAGCTCTTCCTCATCTGGATGGGTAGTGAGGTGAAATTGCCTGAGCTCTATTAAGCTTTAAACACGAGCCATCCATCCCAACAAAACACTCCTCAAAAGCTTGTGCTTCTCAATTCCGCTCCTGCCCGTTCCCAGTCTGCCACATTGATGTGCAGGGAATAAACCCAGACCATTTCCATTGTTTTTCCAGCATGATGGAGCTGTAAAACTGGGAGGTGATACCAGCAGTTTTATGGATTCCCCCGCTGCGAGATTCCCGTTTGTTTGTCTTCTCTAAATTAAGAGCTGCTGGTTTTGCAGTAGGAACTCAATGTGTGGGACCTCCTGGCAGTACTTGAAATAATTTATCTTAGGAAAGACCTTTAATTGGAACAAAAATTGCCCAAAATATTCATTTGTTTGAATTTTAATGTACTGTGTTTAATCAATTGTGTTTTCCCTCATTAGAATGGAGATGATGGAGAATTAAGAATGGCAGCTCTGTGGAATTCCAACTTTCTCTGGGAATAGAGACTTGGGAGAGGAGCTGAGGGGCAGCCCTGGATGTGCTCATGGGAGGATTGGACCTGAAGGCCTCCTGTGAGTGACCATCACCTGGTTTCCCCAGGTACCTTCCCCTTGGGATGGGCTGTTTTATTCCCAGAGAATCCATCCACTGCTTTCCTCTCGATGGCTGTAAATACAATTTCCCCAAAGGCTGCTGTAGCCATTCCTGGACAAGCTGAGGGATGACCTGTCCCTTCCCAGTTATTCAATAACCAGCATTTACTGGGGTGCTCAGTAACAGTCTCTGGCTCTCCCTGAAATGCTTTCTGAGCTGAAAAGCAGATAATATTGGAAGTAACTTGGACATTTTGGGATATTTCATGTCAAAGAAATATGGTAGAATTAGACAATAAGTATTGGTTCCCATTTATCACTGCTTCATAATACTTTTTTATTAAACTTTATTTAATCCTTGCTTTCCAACTCATTCCGCTGTCTCTGGCTGTGCCAGACTTCGATGATTTATTATGTCCTGTTAATAGATACACATTTGGAGTTCCAGAGGGGAGAGCCATATTAGTTCCTTCAATCTTTTTGAGTGCCCAGAGAGGATTACTTTGGGAAACACTTGCCTGAAAACCCTTTCTAAAGCTCATTTCCAGTTGGAAATAACCCCAGTCATGGGTTCAAAGCAACTTGAGCCAGGGTTTGATGAAAAGGTTCCTGTTTGAGAGTCTGGATAAGTGGAGATTTTAGAATAATTTGGTTTTTCTACCTCCAGAATGTCACATCCCATAGGATCTGGGGGTTATGGGGTTGTTTTACATGGAAATAAGGGCAAAGCAAACCTCATCATTACAGTTTTTCCCTCCTTCCCAGCAGCTGTTGGGAACACAAATATTATCCTGCTGTATATGCACAGCTATAATTTGGAATTATAAATAGTGCCTAATTTTACTGGTATTTACTCCACAGACATAAATAGAGCTCAAATGAACTGGAAAATAAAAATAAAAGAATGCTTCTATCTCGTGGAGATGTCAGTGCTAGCTTGAATTTATTTTGATCTGATTAAGTATTGCATGTAATTTTTCATCACACTGTATATTTAACAAAATCAGTCTGTGATTTAATATTTAGAAGAAAAATAGTGACAAATATAAATGCTATTTGTTAAGCAGCAAATAAGCATGGCCAGTCACCATAGGTTGATTTTTATAGTAAGTGAATGTCAAAGTAATATAAATAGTATGCCATAGTCAGGTAAAAATATATATTTTTTATGGGCAGATTGAAAATTCCTAAATTTAGCAAAATAATTATTAGCCATAATGCTTAGGAAACAATTTATTCAAGAAATAGAGCTCCTTATTTGTGGAGTTTTGAGACATTTTTTGCATTTATGATTTTATGACAACTTATTTATGATTTATTCAGATGTCCCTTTAGAACTGTCCCCTCTGTGGAATGAAAGTGTGTTGAGCCATTGCCATTTGAGGTGGGGAACCCCACCAAAAATCACCTGTGTTGGATTCATTTGTTGATGTGATAGCCCCCGAATGCTTTTTTCTCTTTTATTTTAAATGTGCTCATTTCTCCTGGAGACATAACTGAGGTTTGTGATTGTCATCACCCAGAGTGCAGAATTTTCAAACCCAAAACACGTTCTCCAAATCATTTCAGGGAGCAACTGAGACAATTTGTTAATGAGCTGATGTCTGGAGTGGCTCCTCATATCGAGTGGCACCCTAGAGCATGGAAATTTTCTTTATTCCTAGCTGTTAATAAGTTATTAGTCCCCCATTATCATCACTATTATTTATTAATGGCTGTTCCAGTGCTTTGGTCATGCTCATCATCCCCATTTCCAGTAGCAATTCTGGGATGTTGATGCTGTCCCACTTTCCCTCGGTGCCTGCGTGATTCTCCTGCAAAGACACCCAGAGGTCACTTTGCTGCAAGGCAGGGGAAAACCCTGACTTTGGTCCTGGTAACTTCTGGGGAGTGGAATTTCCTGGGAGGCACGGTCTGAGCCACTCCTGGGAAGTTGGAGTTGTCCTTAAATTCCAAAGAGCTGCTGAAAGCTTGGAGTCGGCCAGAACCACACTCGAGTTCCTGGAGCTGTCCCTGGTCCTGTTGGGAAGAAATGGTGCAAGGCTTTTACCGGCTACTGGAGAAAGGAGGACATTGAAATACAGAGAGGATGAAGCTTTTTTTGTACTTTTGCACCTCTTTTCTGATTTTTATCTCTCAGGAAATGTTTGATCAGCTCCTGCCCCTCTCTGTGTGTTGGTTAAGGTGTGTCCTGCGTAAGGTTTTAGATGAATGCTTCAGGAAGGCAGCACTTGGAGCTGGAAGGATGGAAGAGCTTTGCTGCAGCCAGCAGGGCTCGGGGTGCTGCCTGTGGCTCAGATGAGGGGGTGTTGCTCCACTGGCACCACCTTTCTTGATGTCTCCAGGATTTCTCCTCTCCTTCCAGCAGAGTGCATTGCAGCAGTGCTGTTCAGCTTTTCTAGCTCTGCTTTTCTTGTTTTGCTCAGTGCATTGTTGTTGATTTGTTGATTTTATTTTTATTTTTTTTTGTTTGTTTTGCCTTTTTTTTTTTTTAATTTTAAGTGGATTGCTTTCAGGGTAATATTCACCAAACACATAAAGATTGTCCTGCCCATAAGATATGCAAAGCTCTAGCTGAGATGTGATGAGCAGGAGCTGCTGCTGCCTCAGACAGAAAGAGCCTCTTTCACTCCACCTGTGGGAGTCGTTTCTCATCCTGCATTCCAAGGCTGTGCCCAGGGACAGGGAGGATCGATGGGGGGAAAGGGGAAAGATGGGGCTGCTCCCAGGAACCCCTCTGCTTCCAGCAAAGTGCTGATGGACAGCTGGCAAATCAAGCAGTGTCCCAAGCGAGTTGAGTTCCTGTTTACATTTATGAAAATTCCCCACTCTTCTGCCTTCTGCAGGAAATTTGCTTGGTAACTCAAAGCATTCAGTGAAACTCTTGGGCTTCCACATAAACAGAGCTCCAGGGGGGGCTATGCCCTCCTGCCCAGCCTTGGATGCCATCACTCTGCCTTTCTAACCAGAAATATCCATTTAAACAGTTTGATTTGTCTCTGCTGACTCACAGCCTAATGGGATTTTAAATCTGTTTGTCTCAGTGCCTCGTTCCAGTCTCTGGATGTTCCCTGGGACAAACTCTAACATCTCCCAGGACATCCAACCCAAAGGGCAGGTCAAGGTCCAGGGGCATGGAAGAACCCAGCCTGGAGAGGAGAGCAAGGGCGTGGGTGGGGGGAAAGGAGCATGGATGGTTCATGCTCTGCAGGAACCTTTACAAGGCAGGAAATCTTCTCCCAGTTTTTTTCCACTTGATTGCACTGGTTTTTTATGGAAGGGAAAAAAGACCAAGTACTTTTTTATGTACTGTGTTATTTTTTTAATAGCTCAACACTCGCTGGATCTTTGCAGTGTTCAAGACCTCATGAATTTTTGAAAAAACACAAACAGAACATGTTTTTACCCAGGAGGATCTTTCATGCATTTTCTGACTGTTCTGTAAACTCTGTGGGGTCAGGGCTCCTCCTGCAAGGTTGGAAGTCCCTGAGACTCATCCTCGGTGGTTTGAGCTGTCACAGGAGTGTGGCACCTCTGACTTTGACCTTGCTGATGTGAAAACTCAGAGTGGAGTACTTGGGATGTGCCAGCAAAGCTGGGATTTGTTGGGGGCCACTGAAGGACACCCCAAGACTGTCACCCATAGCAACCCAGCTGGGCCAGCACTGCCAAGCAAACAGGAGCAAGGAATGCTTCTTCCCATTAACCACTCCTGGTTCCAGTAAAAATTTTGGTTTTCTACCAGGAAAGTTGGGTTCAAAGGAGTTACTGATGTGCTCAAAGTGTTTTGTGTTATGTGAGGCCCTGGCACAGGTGCCCAGAGCAGCTGGGGCTGCCCCTGGATCCCTGGCAGTGCCCAAGGCCAGGTTGGACATTGGGGCTGGGAGCAGCCTGGGACAGTGGGAGGTGTCCCTGCCATGGCAGGGGTGGCTCTGGGTGGAATTTAAGCTTCACTCCTGTGATTCAAAATTCTTCAAGGTTGTACATGCACCAGGCAACTGCAAGGTCTCTCTTTTCCCTGAAACAGTTCCCAATATTTCTGCCTTATATTAGCATTCTTCAGTGGAGAACATTTTCTCTTTTCAGCAGTCTTTCTGATATAGTTTTGGTTTTTTTTCATTTCCTTCTGGTCCATTTTGTGAGAAAATTGAAGCACATTTCAGGACAGGTTGTTTTGACAGAAGGGAAATAACCCTTTTCTTCCCTGGTGGAAGCAGCACTGTCCAAATCAGTGAGATTCTTTCCCTCTCAGACATTTCTACTCTCCTGGAAGAGAAGCTGGGCAGTCATTCTCTTGCCACATGGAAAATGAGAGTTCTGGTGTTGGATTTTAAAGTGAGAACAGCATGCAGATGCCTACATGTTATGGGAAAACAGTATTGCAAAATCTGCTACAAAGTGCTCATTGGGAAAAGCTGCCCATGACAAGGGACAGGCACTCTTAATCTAATTTTCAGAATTTATAGGAAATCTGTTGTCTGCCTTAAGGGGCTTCTTGGAATACATTGTCTCATGCTGGAGGGAGGGTGCATGCAGGAGGAGGGACTGAGAGAGAGGTGCCTTGAAATGAACTATTTCAGCTTCTCTTTGGGTCTCTGGATCTTGAGAGATTATCATCTCCTGAGCCACATTCCTGAGGTGAAATATAGAGGGTGCTGGGCAGTGCCCAAGCTGTGGAATGGGCACATCCCCAAGGCTGCCAGAGCCCCAGGAGCATTTGGACAATTGGGATGGTTGGGGTGTCTGTGCAGGGCCAGGGTCTAGACTGGATGATCCCTCTGGGTCCCTTCCAGCTCAGGACATTCTGTGGTTCCAAACCTTTTCCAGATCTCCCTCCATTAGTAATTTTCTACAGGAAAGAGTAAAGAAAGAGTACTGCACTGATTTTAGGTGATTTTTTTCCCCTAAATATAGCCAAATCTCGTACCAGACACAGTGCAAACCCTGCCCCTAGTGCAGCAGCAAGTCCTGTCTCTCAGAGTGTGCCCTGCTCCTGTCCCTGGGCTGTGCCAGTGGCCTCCAGGTGTGACACAAAGCTGCTGCTCCATTCAGGGAATGGAATTCTCATTTCCCTCATCCTGTGACTGCCCAGCCCCTGGAGCCACGTGCTAAGAGCAGCAGGTAGGACTGGAGAGTTCTCATTCTTAAGCAATTTAATCCTACAGGCTAGAAACTCCTTGGTATAGCAGAATCCAGGAAAAAATACAGCTTTTATGGCCTTTAAATCAAAGATTCCTGACAAGCTAATAATGGGCTACGGTGCTCTTGGTGACAAGGATTTTGCAGTGGCAGCGTTAGGAATTGCCTTTGTCATTGCTCCTGGCTGGACACGGACTGGTTTATAGATGGTTCCTTCCCAGGGTGGTGCAGAGCAGGAGGAGCAGGAATGCTGCACTGGAGCTGGGAGCTGTGGAGCTTTGGACAGGGTAATTCCAAGGCAGAACATTGCAGAAGTGTTGAGTAGCAGCTCATTACCACAAGGGCTGTGTCTCTGTAGTGTGATGTGACTTAGGTTTTCCTCCTTGCCAGGACTAATTGTTGAATATTTCGATAAACATTTGCTCTGCAGAAGGAAAAGGGTCGGGATCAGCTCTTCAGGGAGATGTTCTATTAGGAAGCTGCTTTAATAGGCTCCTTGTATTTTTGAGGATTTGTAAGGAAAGGTTGTGGATATTCTAGCCTTGATCTTACAAACTGCTTTTTAGTATTGTTTGCTATGGCATTATTGTGTGCTAGAAATTATTGTGTGCTCTGCTGGACTGATGCAATGGGCCCTCAATGGGGAGAAGACTCCCTTTCCCCAGCACCTTTGAAGTCGTTTTTATCAGCTTCCAAAGAGAACCTTGGTGAAAATCTCTTGAATCTTTCCTGGCTGGGAAACAAACAAACATATATTTAGAATACATGGTGCTGTTGAAGAGGGTGAAAGGAGGGGAGATTCAGAATTTGCATTTTGGCCCAGGCTCTGTGTGTGGGAAGGGCCATGTGTGGATGGGGAGGAGTGAGAAAGTTCCTCAGCCAGGTGTGTTTTCCAGGCCAACTTTGGAAAGTCTCCCAAGCAAAGTTGTTTATCCCATCCCATTGTATTTCTATTTCAGTGTGCACTGGAGGTGACGTCAGGTATACATCAAGTAAATGGCTCAGGAGAAGGAAACTGTCAGGCAACCATAAATTAAAGAGAGTTATGGTCGAGTTTATGGGTTCTTCAACTCTTAATACACCTTGCAGCTTTAGCATAGCAGTTGAGCTCACAGTGAGACAACAGTTGACAGGATTATATTTTATTTTAAGAAGTTTATATTTTAAGAAGCCCATTTGCTGCTTTCTTCCTCTCCTACTGCAGTTTTTGTCTTGAAAACAAATGATTATGGAACTTGAGCTTCCTTGTCACTGTCTGAAGTGCCCCCCTCGGGTCACTTTTTTTTCATCTTCCCTCTTTTCCTGCACATTTAGGAGCACCTGGCCCAGAAGATGAAGTGTGGGGTTTTGTGGGATGCTGGGGCTGGAGCTGGGTTTTGCCTCTCCCACGTACCTGCAGGGTCAGTGTGGATGGAAGGCATGGAACAACTCAGAGCTGAGGTTAAATGTGTGTCCTATGGCATCTCCATGGGATAAATATAACCATCCAAATGGCTTCATGATATATTCAAAAATAGATGTCTATAAATATCTTAATTTTTTATATATGCATAGATGGAGGGAGGTGGTTCTGCCCCTCTGCTGCACTCCAAGGACTGCTGCACCTTTCCACCTTCCCTGGGGAGAAGGGGGAGCAGGACAGAGCCTTGTCCCAGGTGATCCCTTCTCTGCTGGAGCCTGCAGGTGTGCAGGGCTGCTGAGCCCGGGGCAGGGATGGCTCCCAGCCCTCCCCTGTCTCCTGACAGGCAGAGATTTGGCACTCTGCTCTCATGGCAGGCTCCAGCTTAACTTTCCTGTTCTTTCAGCCCATTTCTGACTCATTGGAACATCCTGAAAAGCAGCAAAACTGACTGAAAAAAGAACAAACCCCAGGGACTGTGTGTGGTTATTTACCCCAATTGGTGCTGAGGTCCCTGAAGAAATTCAGCTTTCCTTGTTTTCCTTCAGCCAGGCCAGCTTTTTGTCCCTGGCACAGGCAAACCTGGGGTGAAGCTGTGCTGAGCACTGGGTGACCCCTGGGGACACAATTTAGCAGTTGATGTGAGCAGGTCTGCCCGTGGTTGCTGGTAGATCTGCCAGAACCAGCAAAAAGCCTCTTTGCTGCTGCCTTCCTGCTCTGTGGAGCTCACTCACTGCCAAGAAGTGCAGACCATTTTTACAGAAATAGTTTTGAGCCATAACAATATCCTGTAGAACAGCAGGCTCTTGGGGGTAAAAGAAAACAACATTTAAAATTAAAAAAAACCAAACAAACAACTGTGTTCAAATAGAACGGCTTATGGTTTTTGCATTCATTTTTAACAGAGCAAAAGGAAAACCCCATGAATTCACCTTTCTGTGTATTCCTGCAATCTGGAACGCCCTGTGCCTTGTTTATTTGCAATCCTCCCCACATTTTTGCAGGGTAGATCAGCTTGGATGAAACAAGAGCCAGCCTTGTTCCTGCCAAACCCTCGGGAGCCAGGGACAATGAAACTGAGCTGGATCCTGCAGGATGGGCAGAATTTAGAGGCACGACTTTGGTCCTGCTGTGCAGCCCAGCCCAGGGTAAGTCAAAGGTTGATGTTCCCAGCTCTAGTTTGGGATCAGACCTGAGTCTGTCCTGTTTCCCTGCTCCCTTCCCTGCCGAGGGCAGTCCTGCAGTGCTGTAGCAGGATTTGAGAGTGGGGGAGCTGCAGGGCTGGTGGGGGTCACTCCCTACAGAGACAGCTCCAGAGTGGTGCCAGACCCCTGACCCAGGGATCAACGCAGCTCTGGGCTGCTGGAGCTGAGCTGCCCCAGCCAGCATTTGATACAAGGTCAGGGCAGTGGTGCATTCAAGCCCAGCCCCTTGCACAGCTCCTGGTCCCTTCCAGTCCTGCCCAAAGGACAAAGACCATGCAGGATGAGGGGCTGGCCCTTGTAGGGTCTGGCCCTTGCAGGCTGACCCAGCTATGCCCTCGGTGTCCTTACACTCACATTTTGTGCTGTAAATGGTCTGTAACTAATTACCCAGAAATGCAGCTGCTTTGGGTTACAAATGGGAAATGAAGCAGGTCCCTGGTCCTAGTTCAGAATTCTGAGCACTGCTCTGATAAAAGCAAGGAGCAGTGCAGGAGCAGAGAGTTCCTGATCTTTATTGTCAGCTTGGCAGGCGATCTTTGTCTGCCAAGCCACGAGTGAGGGATGCTGCCAGTTCCCAAAGGCAGTGGTCCACAGGTGGATTTGTAGTCAGGAGTGAACAGGGAATGTGTTAGAGGCCTGTCAGTACAGCTGTGTGGTTTCTGCAGAGAAACCACTGGGTGAAGTGTTAATTATCCCATTTTCATCTTGTGTAGCTAATGCTATTTGAAAAAAATACAATCCTGTGAGGGGAAAAGAGCTGGAGGAGAGCAGTGTGTGAAACATGTCCATTTAATGTATGGTACAGCACATCAGAGGGGAATGTTCTCATTTGGTAGCTGGCCATGATAATGATGATTACCTGGGTGAGAGAAGCAGGAGCTGCTCCTTTACCCCATGTTTGCTGCCAGCCCTGAGATTGAGGGAGGACCTGAGCCCTTCCCTGCCTTGCTTTGCTGTTGGATATAAATAAAATCTGAATTAACAGCAGAGCCTTCCCCCCAGCTCCCATTTGTGAGGATGTCTTTGGAAACTCTACAGTAAATCAGTAATTGTGTGTTGGGAAATGGCAGAGACAAGTTCAGGTACATTTGTTACGTAGAGAGACCTCTCCAGGTGCTCCTCTGCTCTGCCATTACTGTAATACATGGTTTATTTTACCAGCTTGTGTATCTCACTGAGAAATGGATCTATCAATTTATGTAGGCATTGTAGTCCTCTTTCCATTCCTGTAATAGCTGCTGTATTTCAGCCGTTTATGTACTGCACTAAACTCTTTATTTTTGCTCAGAAAATATTTTTGCCTTAAAACACAAGTTGCAGCTGATATAGTTATAGAAATACCCCATTCTCTGGGAGCTTTCTTGGAGTAAAAAGCTCATCTGAGCATCTCGAAAGGCAATTTAAAAAGTAAACAAGGTTTTTCTGATCAAGGAGTATGATTGGCTGATTTCCCTGTCTACTCAGGTCTGATACTGGCAGGTCTGGGGTACCCAAGACCCTTTGGGATGTTCAGACCTGGTGCCCTTTAGATTGACCACATTTCTCCCCTTGAATTTTTTCCACTTATATTTTACTCAGGCCCATCCTGGCAAAATTCTAGGACTTGTCGTGTTCCTGAGACAGGTGCAGTTGTAGAAAAGTCTCCAGAAACTGAGCTAAAGGCATAAAAAACTAAGGTCAAAAGGATTTTTGTGGAAAAATGGGATCTTGAGTCCCTAAAGAGAGCCCTGAGAAAAGATGGTCTGCCCAAACTTCGTTTGTTGTCTGTCTAGACTTCGTAGCCCTCAGGATGTTTTGTTTCTGCAGCTCTGAATTATGAATGGCCTTCACTTTTTCTGCCTTACAATTCAACAAAGGAGCAGGAGGAACAAAGCAGAAGGAACAGTAATCCCGGTGGGAATGGGGAGAGTTGTGGCACGCCATTGTGTGTGACAATCCAGCCAGGACATTTCTGTTGTCGCTGCTGAGTTATTTCTAAGGAGTCAAAGCCTGGTGCAGGCAGTGAATCCAGGCTGTCCAGATCCCTCTGGATACATCCTTTCCCTCCATGTCTTGGGATACCTGGAGAGGGTGTCCCCATCCCACTGTCTGTGTCACTGTGGAAGATGTCACAAGGTCAGTCCCAATCCCAGGGAACATCCCTGGTCACTGCTCTCCCTCCATGTGGACAATGAGCCCCTGGAGGAGATAATTCCTTAGCCCAGATATCTCTCTCCTTCAGATCCAGCTTCTGCGTTCTGGGGACAAGGATGCCACGTGGGCAGCCTGCAGTGCTTTGCACAAGCCCAGGAAGCTGGTGCCACTTGCTCTCCCCTTCTCCACCAACGCTGGGACTCTGTCCCAGAATGCCACCAAGTTTGTCAGGTCCGATTAACCTCCTGCCTCCTTCTTTAATCTCCCCTGGATAGTTTTGGGATGAAAGATGTGCTTAACATCAAAGGAAGAGCACCACCACACAAGGGCATTAAAACTCACAGAGCTCAGCAAGAGGAATGGAATCTTTTATCCCAGCCAAAGCATTTCTCCCAGTGAAAATGTGACCAGCTTGTGACATTGCTCCACCAGACCAGCTTGGGAATCACTGCAGCACCATCCTTGAGGAGCTGGCCAAGCTGGCTGGAGCATCAGGAGTGAGTCACTTGGGTCAGTTTGGGTTTGGCTGCCTCATGAAGTGCACTGACAGTGAAGAGGCTGTTACAGGAACTCGAAGCAATTCCCAGGGAATCTCTTTGGAGGCTGCAGCTCAGTCCCAGGTGAGCAGGGCTGTGCTGACACAGCCCTTCCCCTCCATGGGGCACCTGTGCCTTGCTCTGCTGCCCATGTGGAATTCTCTGTTTGCAATTGCTGCAGCTTCTTTCCTTCTGGAGAAACCCAGAGTTTCTGGGGTGCTCCGCTCACCACAGTTGTTGGTTTGGGGTTTTCCCCTTTTGCAGTAAACCCCTACAGTACCAGGGATCATCTTTGTCGCATTAGCTGTTCAAAAAGGAAGTGTGGTCCTTGTAAAATGGGGAATGTTGAGCTATTGGTGTTCAAACTGGGCCTGGAGATGAATCCCAGTGTCCCCCATGAGCCAGGAGCTGTATCCAGACACAGCAGTCCAAAAAGTCCCTGGAACTGCAGGAGATGGGGAGAGGTTTGGAGCAGTCATCTTGATAACAGCATGGGCTCAGGATTTACCTGGAATTAAAGGTGTGCCACATCCAGGGAAATGGAGCAGTCTCTTACACCAATATTTATCTAGAGAAATAGATTCCTTCAGGAATGTGTGTAACTCAGAGCTGAGGTTCCAAAAGCTTCAACATCTGTTTATAAATAATGGGGCTTTTTTTCTGTAAATTTAACTGATTTTCTTTGAAATTAGGGGATATTCACAAGGCCATGCACCAAATAAGTATGAAAATTGTGGATATTTCAAATGAAAATACATGGAGGTATTTTCTCAGTGTGGAATTGGTGCCCTGAATACTGTTTTGGAAAGTTTCTGCTCGCTCTCCATGGAGGATTTGGGCTGCTGTGCTTAAGAGTAAGTGGAGCTGCTTTGTCAGCTCATTCCAAGTTTTAATACGGCAATGAAAAAAATATTTTGAATGATAATATTCTCTGGTGGGGTCTTAACTCCATTTGTATTGTTAACCAAAATTAAAATCTGCATTCTTGTGCTGGCAGGTAAAACTTTAATGTACAACATATGGAATATTTATTTTAATAATTCAGTGTAATTGTGATGGAAAAGAAATCATTGGCGCTGGTATTTGAGCCTTAATGAATATTGTGGTGCCTTTAATCACTTTGATCTCATTGGCATTTCAGCAGAGCTAGGTCTAGAAGAAGTGATTATAATATTTTAATATTACCATCAAATATTCATGAAGCAACAGCAGTAGTTAGTTCTTCCATATTACAACTTTGCTATTGTTTTAGTACTTCATGGTTCTGGAGATGGTTTGATTCATGATCTTAAAGGTCTTTTCCAATCTTAATAATTCCATGATTTATGACACCTTCCAAAGCATTGCCCTGATCTCTTCACTCAGTTCAGACAGTCTCAGTGACATCTGTGAATGAAGTTAATTTACATTTGAGTGCGGGGTCAAAGAGAGCACTCAGACAGATCCTAAATAGTGAACAATTACTCAAGAAATATAAATATAATAAATACATTAAATATTTGGTTGTTTTATTCTCAGAAACCAGTTTTTCTTTATGGCTTATAAAACAAATGTGGGTCAAAAAACATCAAACATTTGGTATAAATATATTTTACTGATTAAACAAAAATTATAATTTGATTCTTTTGGACTTTTTGTGCTGTACTGCAGGTGTAAAACCAGGAGTTCCTTAGTTTACATTCATACCTCTCACATCATCTCTTTGCTTCTGAGGGGATTTTGTTATTCAGATTGGCTCCAATCAGTTCCTGATTTTCCTGTCAGCCTGAAAAGAGCATATCTGAACTTCAAAAAAAAAGAGTGGAGGGGGAAAAAGAAGAAATAGATTCAAAAATAGATTCCTGCAGAGAGTATAATCAGGAGTAATTTTCTTTTTGCAGAAATACTGCAAAACAAACTCTGCTTGTTCTAAAGCAAGGGAAATATTGGAAGATCACTCTCTAGTGGTAGCAGCCAAATAGGTTTTTGAAAGTGCAGAGAGTCCACAGCAATTTTACATCAAATTCTGTGTTTTCCTCATAACAATTTACTCTTTGTTTTCCCCATATTTTCAGTCTGGCTTGCAGGGCTTGCTGGAGCAATTTTCCCATAACAACAACGGGGTTGAGGTACATGTCAAAGGAAAACTTCAGGGGAAGTTTTGGTCTCCAGAGCGAGCTCTGCTCCCTGGGATCAGCTCCTGGAGAGGGATCTGACACCCTGGAGGGCCTTGGGGCAGGAATTTTGAGGAGGAGCAGGCTCACAGAACACCAGGGAGATACTCTGAGCCTTTGCTTTGAAGCCATTGCTCTCAGATTTAATTTTATTAGTTCGCTATATTATTTATTAATGAGGTGATTTTCCACTGGAAGGTGGATGGAAGATGCTTATTTTGAGGTGATGGATCCCGAGCTGGCCCTTGTGGGAATGTGCTGTGTTTGCTGTCAGTTTGGGGAGGCCAAGACTCCATCCCCTCCCAGGTGCCATTCAGGGGTTCCTGACTGAAATTGGCCAAAGCTCAAATCATCTTCAGCCAAAGGTGATTTTTGTCATATTTTCTGTGCCAGGCTGCCTCCTTGGAGGGTTTTAATTGCTGTGTTTGGCCTTTGAATTCTGCCTGGGTGGAGAATGGAAACCAGTGAAACTGAGAAAAGATCTTTTCTGATATACCTCGCCCAGTCCATAACCTAGCATTGCTAATGGAAATTTAAAGGAAATCAATGGAAATTTAAAGGAAATAATTGATAATTCCCAGTGCAATGAGATACCTGCAGGAAACTCTGGCCACAATCAGGCTGGGATGCCACTAGCCACAAGAGCTAGAAGAGAAAACCTGATTTCTAAGCACAGAAGGATTTTTTTCCAGGTATAAATTCTGAATTTAAAGTGTAATATTTAAACCAGGTTAGTCCTGGTGAGGAGCAATATAGTCTGGAAGGAGATCTAGATTGAACTAAAAGTTATTACATTCATCAAACCAGCTCCAGTAGACTTGTTCTTAAAGGCACCCAATATAATTTTCAGAAATGTTTATCTAATTGTATCAATAGGACAAATACTTGGGCACTTCTCAAAATACCACTGGGAACTTCAGGAAACATTTGAAGTGGCTGGAGCTTGGATAGCTGTGTTTTTATGGTGATTAATACTGGATTTCATACCACAGGAGCTGTTGGCATTTCTAATTTATCTCAATGTCACATTTTTGTTGTACCCAGAATATTTAAGATTTGTGCCAGTGTCATTGTGGGCACCTCAGTTTGCAGCCTCATTTCAGATTCCTTTTGTCCACTCCCTGCCAGTGAAACATCTGCTGCTCATATGAAATGATTTAGTCACTTAATCACCCCAGAGCATTGATCTGTCCATAACCTTTTTTAGAATAAAGATTTCATGTCAGTCTTAGAGGCTGTAGCAGATACCTCCAGCCTGATCTTGCTGCACTTTAGCTAAGCTGTTAACACATTTTTATCTTTTGAGAGTCCTTTTTGAATAAGAAAGGCAAGCAAGAAAAATCTTTTATCCCAGTTGTCTTAACAAGTGTTTAACTTGCTGTTGAATATTTCAATAAAAAGGAGTCAAATATCATGTTGAGAACACTGGTCTGCTTTTATGACCTCAAACTGAGTAAAGCAAGATGATCAAACACCCAGAGCAAATCCTGACCCTTTCTAAGCAGAGAGAGAGAGAAGTAACATTCCCATTTCCCTCCTTTTCCCTGGAGCGGCTGCAGGTTTGGGATCAGGACAGTGCCCAGCACTGGAATAAAAGGGTTTTGTGGAAGGCTCCAGTTAATCACTGGGATCTAGAACACACTCCTCAAGGCTCTGCAGCCTGGGAGAATCACCTGCATTCATCTCTGTCTCTGAATAAGGTCTCGATGGCAGAATTGCTCTTGCTGCCCTGGAACTGAGTTAACTTGACAGAGTCGCATTGTTATTGGCTGAATACCATTATTTTTGATGTGACATATTTCTTGCTAATGGGAACATTCATATTATCAGTATTTTCAAAAGGCAGCAGGAAGGAGAAAAGCTCTCCCACAACATTATCAATATTTCCAGGGCAGGTAGTGCAGGAGGGAACACTCTGCCTTCTGGAGCCTTGCCTTTATTGATTGCAAGAGGTCTTAGAAACATTTTCACCTTTTTTCTGCACACGGTTTCCCTTCAGAGGCTGCAAAGCCTGTGAAGGGGAAAATTAACATAAACAGGTAAAAAAAACTAGGAAAAGCAACATGTTTCTGTGAGGAGTCCTGAAATGCCAGCTCTGTTTGGGCAAAGGGAGCACTGTGTGACAGGAGCAGCTCAAAAGGGAAGTGGTGTTTAAAGCAGACTAAGGAATGACTGATGGACGCAGGAGTTATTTGGATATGTAATGGATTGAAATCCTACTTTTCCTTGATTCTCATGTGCTGAGAAAAACTAGGCTGGTTTCTGTGGGGTGCCAGGGGCTGCTGCAGTAGGGATGACTGTAACTGGGAATTGAAACGCCAGGGCTGCACAGGAAATGTGGCTTCATGAAAGACCAAAGCAAACCTTTCCTGCTGCTGCCAGGCAGGGGCTGGATGGGGTCTGATGTTTGCTCAGCTCCCAGGACCATCCCAGCAGGAATTCTCCTTCAGGATGCCCTGGCAGGTTTGTGAGCTGATCATGTGTCCTTCCCCAAAAAGCTGTTCCACTAAGCTGGGCAATGGATTTGTTCTTTGCTCTTGTCTCTCTGCAATCAGAGTGGAGGTGACCTGGGAAACACGAGGAGAGGCTGGTGAGTCACAGCAAAGAAAATGGGAACAGAGCTGCTGTGTGGGGCTGGGAGGTTCAAAGGAGCAGCTGAGTGAGGTTACAAGTTGTGCTCTCCATCCTTAAATAGAAGGGAAACTTTAACACTGAAAGAAAGCAAATTGACTGAAAAAGGAAAATAAAAAAAGCTGTGCTAAGAAATACTCCAGGGAGCAGGTCTGTGGTGTCTTCTGGTGGTGGGAAGGACAGAGGCAGGTTCTGGATAGAGGTTTTGCTGTGGGACCAGGTAAGGTGGTCACTGTGATGGGTGTGATTTTTAAGGAATTGGTGCAGCTGCCCCCAAATCAACTGGATCTGATTTCCCAGCTCTGTTTAAAATCAGGTAATAACAAAGTAGGAAACTTTAACTAAGAAGAGTAATAAAGTAGTAAACAAGCAAAATGAAGGAGCAAGGTGACTTTGGAGCAGTGTGAGAACAGCTCTTTCTCTGCTTCCTTCAAAGGAAGTGCTGTGTTTTGGTGAAAGAAGATTATGAAAAGGAAACTGGTTTAAAAGACACCTAGAAATCCTAAGAGAGAAGGCTGATTTTAAAATTATTTGTATTATCTTTCTCTATTTATAAAAATGGTGGTAACTGATTTCTGGATTCATAATGATATTGGAAAATAAATGAACAGACTTTCTCTGCCCAGTGCATTTTAATTTTGCAAGCACTGCCAAAGTTCCAAATTTAGTCTGACTTGAGACCCAGCTTTCTTAAAATAAGCCAAAGTTAACACCATCCAGCCAATCTGATATGAAATAGCTCGTCTGGGCTGATTTCATAAAGCTGAAGCAGGGAATAATTCAGTCCCATGGGTGATTTTGGTCAGAGATCTCAGTGTTATTTCTACCTCAGCTTTTCAGATGTGCAATTACTTTATGCCAGTGTGAGACAGACACATTTATAGCAGCTGAGCAGCCCCTGACTCTGCTGTGTTCCTGTGCCATGCCCAGGGATGCTGAGCTCCAGCTCCCAATCTCCTTGAAACAGCGTGGCAGCTCTCCCTGCTCTGGGAATGAATGGCTTTGGCAGGGCCATGTGAAATCAGAGCATTTCATGTCATGCTGGTGGAGAGGATTGTTACTTTGTGAAAGGAAAACCCATTTCTCAGCAGAATTAAAGCTAATGTGTGACACCAGAAAAGCCACGGCGAAGTTCTGTGTTGTAATTTGCTTTCAGAATGAGATTTTCTAGTAGACACCAGTAGATGCCAAAGCTGAAGGACTAAAGGCCCTTCAGATGGGCACCTCCACAAATGTCAGGAACCATCAGGCAGATCTAGAAAATGTTGGAGAAGCCCCCAGGCCTTGCAACAGATCAGCCACTGCAGGCTGAGGGTCAGTGCCCTGACTGCTTCTACTTAGGCCGTGCCGTGAGCTAAGGATCTTCAAATGTTTTATCAAATTTTGTTCCACATAGAAGATATTGTGTGGCTTGAAGTTCCTTTGTAAGAAAAGAAAATACTGAAATATCCAGGGATCACCTTCAGCAGTTCAGCCACAAGTGTACTGAAAATGGCCAGACCCTGCTGCAGAAGGGCCAGCACTTTTCCAACATCATCTGATTATTTCCTAACCTTTGGCAGTCCTAGCATTGCTCTGCTATGAAAACATTTTATGTATTCAGCTTTTCATAATGCACTGCCTTAGCTGGCCAGGAGAGAACACTGAGTGGACTTGCATGGAAAACAAATTTCTAAATACATACAGGATGTGCCAGGTCTGAGCTTGGTGGGAACAGGGTTTGGGATGTGGGACTGCACGTTCCCCACTGATCAGCCTTGCTTTTAAAGCCTGGCTTTAGGCATTCCTGCACCTCCTCATGCTGCTCTCACACATGGAATGGCAGCACTCATGGTACCTGTTCCCTACAGATTTGTGTGTTGTGAAAGCCTTTTACGGATTGTAACTTAGCCTTTGATTTTTTTATTCCAGTGACAGCTTATCTAACTTTGTTTTCATTAAATAATGTGATTCTATGAAGTGCCTGGGAATATTATTTTTGAGAGACTGCAGGTTAATTATTGAAAATTTCAAAAAGGAAATATTGAGCTAATTATTAAATTAGAGTTGATTATTAATCCCAGAGAGATAATTACCAAGGCCTGAGGCAATTTTTCTTCTGTTTGAAATAGATTTTCCCTTGATTAAGCTGTATTTGTCACTTAGTCCCATGGTTGTTACTGCAAAGGACTTTATTATCCTGCAAAGTAGCAAACACTTCTCTGAAACTGACCCCAAATATTTGGGCAACTTTTGAGCTGAATTCTGTGCAAGGGCACACCAGCATTGGGGAATAATCTGTCCTTGCTCCCCTTAAAGGCAAACTGCTTCTGAGTGAGTAGGATTTCTACTGTAGCAACAAAAAAAGAGCAATTTATAGATGTAAAAACGCATAAAATGTGATTGTTTCAGAAACCCACAGGTAATGCTGAACATTAAATGCACATCTTGTAGTGTAATCAAATGATTGTGGTGAAACTTAAAAACTGCAATAGTAAAGGACAAGATAAGTGATGTTTGCTCTGAGGCAGCATTAGAATTCTGTGCTTGAGTAAAGCAAAGGCTGAAGGCTTTTTAACCCTTCAACCCAGAAACTGAGAATCTCAGTCCATTAAATGGATTTGACTGCATTATTCTGGATTTTGTGTTGATTAGACTGTGTCACGTTAAATAGAAGGGGTCTGGGAATGTTCTGAATGTTTGTGCTTGAACTCGGGTTTAAATCACTTGTGTAACAGCTTTTCTGGATATTTGAGTAATAAATCTCAATTTAACTGCTGTGGAAATGATGGAGAAGCACTTCAGAGAGAAGTGGTTCCAGGAGGGCAGAGCCTGTGGGTACCTGGCAGATTTTCTGAGCTGTGGCAGCTGGGTTTTTGAGGAGGGCTACAGAGGACAATGAGGATGTTTTCTATTTCATGTTTCTCTAGCAAGGTGAAAATGTACTCATGTTTTCCCTAAAGATGAGTTTTGCAGTGCATCCAGCACAGAAAGCATGACTGTTCTCTGCTTCCCTTCCTGAAAGAATCAGCTTGACAGAAGAATCCTGGGTTTCTTGTGCTCAGTCACTTTTTATCCTGGAACTCAAAGAGTATTATTCATAACCCCCTTCTGGAAATTCACAAAAAAAATGCTTCATTTTCTCCTCAGCTTAATCTATTTTGCTGTATGTACCGAAAGAGTGAGTATGCTCAATGTCCATTGTGTCCTGTCCCCTCCATCCCTCCCCAAACCTGGGAGGAGAAACATTCCCTCTGGGATCTGTACAAATGCTGTTTGTTGGCTCAGATTGAGCAAATCCAGGTTTCTCTCTGTGGACAACATTTGTGAGGAAGTGCTGCTGTGGAGAAATGGGGTGCCAAGAAGGCTTAGATGGACAGGTTAGAGAAAAAATGGAAAATATTTTACTAAAGAAGGCAGAACGCTGTTTGTAAGTATTCTGGTCCGACTTTACCTTCCTATGTTGGCGGGGAGAAGCATTCTGCCACCAGGAGCGAGAGGAAAAGGTTTCAGGCTGTGCCAGGGAAGGGTAAGGGTGGATATCAGGAGGAATTTCTCCATGGAAGGGGTTGGTCAGACTTTGGAACTGCCCAGGAAAGTTTGGAGTTCCCATCCATGGAGTACCCAAAGAAGGGCTGGATGTGGCACTCAGAGCTCTGGGCTGGGGACAAGGTCAGGATTGGGCACAGGCTGGACTTGCTGGGCTGGGAGGGCTTTTCCAACCTCAACAATTCTGGGATGCAGTGATTTCTAAATTAAAAAACCAAAATCCTAATATAGAGCTTACTTTCCATTCAAGGGCGTTTGGCACTTGGGGCAATGTGCCCTCGACCCCTTGATGTGTCTGCATTGTGGTAAACTCACCTTTGTTTTCTCTATATGATAACAACACTGAACTTCTTCTCCATGATTTAACAGTCATGGATTAGGGAACCTCTCAGAGGTCATTTGGAGCACAGTTTATCCGACCTTTGCATTTAGTGCTGGGCTGCTCCTCCACTCCAAGGCAATTCCACACTTGGCATTCCCACAGACAGAGAGCAGGCTTGAGCTTATTAAACCCCCCCAAGGCTGTGGGAGGGAGGCAAATATTTATAGTCTGATTTCATGGCTAAGGCAACACGAGCTCAGACAGCCTAATGATAAATGATGAGCAAACCTGCCATGGTGCCTGGCCAAAATCCGGCCAAGCCAAGGATCTGGCAAGGCTCCCACTGAGCCTGAACCGTGCAGAATCAGAGCTCTGCAAAGAGCTTGTTCTCCTCAAGAGATTCTCTTTAGGTGTTTGAAGTCTTCCCTGCATGGGTCCCAAACAAGACTTGTAGAACAAAATAACTATTTTTTTTTTTTGTAATTTACAGGCTTTGAAAACATGGTGTCAATTTTTTTTTTTCCTTTTCTACTTCATTCTGCTTTAGTAAGGATTTTATGTCTTGGATCTTCTAGTTGTAAGTACACATGATACAGTCTGAATCAATTCTTAGAGGAGGAATTTTGCTGCCTTGTGAGGCTGGGCACAACAGGAGCTGTTTGTCCCTCGTGTGCCGCCCACCCACGAGGGAGCAGCGGGACAGCTCAGGGTGGGAGCGGCAGCTTTTCCCTCTCGGGGCTGGCAGCGGTGCTGTTGTTAATAAAGCTGCCCTGCAAACTTGCTCCGGAGGAAGAGCAGAGCTTTGTTCAGCAGCAGTTACTGCTCCAGGCAGCGCTGTGGCCCCAGGGACGCTTCGTGCTTTCCTGGGGAGAGCCCAAATTGCTGCCGAGCTCCCGTGGGACGGAGCTGCGGGAATGGGCTGTGCTCCGGCTGCTCTCAGCTGCCAGCTCCTGAAAAATAACAACGCGAGCAGCCAGGCTGGGGAAACAAATAGGATATTATAGAGTTTATTCCTGTGTGCTGATTCCACCCCATTTGTCAGCATTTCATCCCACCTGCTGCTGGAAAGGATTCTGCTGCTCCGAGATGCCTGTGAGGCGTTGTTGGCATCTCGTACTACACGAGAATATCAATATCTGCTTTGAATAACCTCAATGTATTTTAAACAAGACATTTCCAAATGGTTGCTCTGTAGCTGTGCATGAGCTCTGTGGAACTCCAATTAAGAGTCTGTCAGCATTTGCAATGTGATCCATTGTGAAAATTTATTCTGGGTAGAAATTTGGCATGTAATAACCCAGGCCTGGAATTCTCTGTTCTCCTTTCTTTCCTGTTTCACTGGTTTTCTTCCTCTTCTGTGTTGGAAAACAGTATCTGACGCTGTAAGTGCTAAACAATGGAGATGATAAACTACTCTGCATAAGGGGCCAGAGCAAGGCAAAGGAATGGCTGTTCCAGGGGTGATCAGAGCTCTTTGACTTCGTGCAGTGAGGCAGAATGGAAAGTTGTTTGAATAGAATAAGTTTCTTATAAATTAACAAATAATGGCGTTCAGCTGAAGGAGGGTAGATTTAGATGGGATATTGGGAAGAATTTCTTCCCTGGGAGGGCAGGCAGGCCCTGGCACAGGCTGCCCAGAGAAGCTGGGGCTGCCCCTGGATCCCTGGCAGTGCCCAAGGCCAGGTTGGACATTGGGGCTTGGAGCAGCCTGGGACAGTGGGAGGTGTCCCTGCCATGGCAGGGGTGGCACTGGGTGGACTTTGACGTCCCTTCCAACCCAAGGCAGTGTGTGATTCCACGTTTCTAAGTTAGCACATAAGTTTGAGCTGTGGAGGCACCTGCAGTTGAAGCAGAGCAGCAGAGGTGACGCAGGATTTCTCCTGCAATGATCAGACTGTGATGGTGTAAGTGGGACAGACATGATGGGAGATGCACTTGGTGAAGTGCAGCTGGAGTTGGATCCCCAGCCCTGTCGGGTGTTGTGCCAGGCTGTGCTGCTTCTCCTGGGGGATCTGAGTGCTGGGCTTCATCCCAGCTCTGCACTAAGCCATGAACTGTTGTTAAAAACCTAAAAACTGGAGCTGGTCTCACTTGAAGCTGTGAACTTGCTCTTCAAGGTGCCCATATGATGCTCCCCAAGGGTTGTCTGGCTGCAGAGAAGGTTGGATGCCAATGCCAGCATTTTTTGGATGGTTGAATGGCCTCCAATCTGATTTTATTTCTCTGAAGACTCTGCTCCCTTCCAGCTTGTGCTTTGCCAAGTCCATTATCCACCTTGGATGGCAGTTTGCAAACTGCAGCCACCCATTATCCCAAGATGTTGCTGCTGGATTTTTCCAGGTTCTCATCACTGGTGAGCACTTACAGAACATCTGCAAACAGCAGGAGGGACTGGCACAGTGAGTTCCACTGGCAGATGACATCTGTAATGCTTGCACAGCTGACTGGCACGGGAGGGCTTTGTTGAGCTCCTGGACAGCATCCAGAGAAGGAGAGTATGGAGAGATCACCTCTAAAATTCAGCCAGAGTGCCACAAGGAGAAAGGAAATCCTGAAGAGAGCTGGCCTGCAGCAAGGTAGGATAAACAGATTTCAAATAAACCAGGTCTTTTTCTGCAGCAGCAGTGAAATGAAAAGTGCTGGAGGGAGGGAGGGCAGCTGCACGAGGAGCTGCTTCATTCGGGTCTCTTTGTGGCCTCCAGTGCATCTGCAGTAAATGTTTGATCTGTGTTGTTAGAGGAGTGCTGTGAATCTTATTATGCACCTCAGAACTGAGCTCGGCTCCAAAATTTGCAGAGAAGAGTCCCTGATTTCCTCCACATTCAAAGATTAATTTGATTGCATGCTGTGCTTTTGGAAGCAGTAGATCTCTGTGGTTGTGGGAATAATTCTGTAACTGAGAACAGAATGGGTGTGAAATGGGAAACTCGTGTTGAAAAAACACTGTGCACTCCTTTATAGCCCAAATTCCTGTTTGCTGCAGCCATGGGAGCATGGAGGCCAGTGGATGCTGACCTCAGGAAAGACTAGGGCTGATGATATCTGGTTTTAACATCTCATAATTTAAATGATAGTTGATGTTTCTTATCAAAATTATAACAGCTGTGGAAAGGTGTCATATTCAGGGTTTTTCTGGTATTCTTTAATGTATCTGAAATCTCTCTTCTTGTCACAGCCCCTTCTATTCTGTCCTTGCGTGTGTGCTCCTTTGGAGAATATCCTGAGATGTGCAAAGGATGCCCAGCACTCTGTGTGCCTGGGTGGTTTGGAGAGCTGTGATTTATGGTTGTTGACAGTGAGTGCTTTGCCCCACCAAAGAGCTGTGTCAGGAAGCTGTTCAGGCCAGGCAGCTCCTCTTTTCTGTGGCTCTCAATCTCAGCTGAGCAAAATGCTGAGAGAAACAGCTCCATGTCCAAGGACTGGGTGATCCTCCCGGCTGGACTCTGCACCAGGGGCTGCTGCTGACCAGGCATTCTGGGTGGTCACTACCCTGGTCTCAAATTGGCTTTGTGAGTTATAAAATTTGTGGTTTTTCCTTTGTGTTTTTCATCCTGCCATCCTTGGTGTGGCATTTTATTCCATGAGGTAAATGAATCAGGAATCTGCTGTCTGCGATGGCTGAAAATCCAGTTTAACTTTTACTCCCTCAAGGTAGCATCATAGGTTTTAGAAACGTATTTTGTACAAGGGAGCTCTGAATCTTGTGGCTGCTTTCTCTGAGCTTTGTCATGCTGAAAGCTACTATGGCACCACATCTACATGGTCCATATGGGGACAATTCCTGTGTTTCTGGGAGGAGCAAGGCAGTGGTCTCATGTGAGCAGGGCAGGTTCGATGATGGCACAACTCAGAGCTGAGCTGCTGCAGGGACTGGACTGATCTTAGGGCACAACTCCTCCTAGAGCTCTTTAACTCTGCAATTCTACTCTTATGAAATCAAAAATCCTCATAAAATAAACTTTTAGTCATTTCTCTGTGGGGAAAATGTACAACAGCAGGTGGTCACAGAGAGCTGAGTTAAATATCGTGGATTTTGCAGAGAAGACAATGAGATTTTAATGTTGTTTCCTGGTTATTATTTTTATGATTTAGATTTCAAATTGAATAAAGGAAAATTGTGGAGGAAGATAAGCATGCAGACCTCCAAGGATGTGGTAAACATCTAGAAGAATTTATTGTAGCTAACGATTTGAAAATTATTTCATGCACCAAAAAGGCAAAGGAAAAACAAGTTAGAGACAAAGGCAATAGAGCATTTACTACAGAAATCTTTGTGTAATGTATCTACAGGCACAAGTTTCAATGACCTTAAGGTAGTAAAAGAATTTACTGGTGTTTTTAATCCTATGTAACCTTCTGCCTCTGAGCTTGGCACTATTTAAAAAGCCCAAAATTTCATGTTAGAAAATTTGTGTGTCTGTCACAAACATATTTACAGGCATACTTGGCTTCCTTTTTCCCTTTTTAGCTCTCAGGGCACTGAGGGAAATTTTGTGTCCAGTGTAGTATTTGTTTAGAGCAAAGTTAAATACAGGTAATGTAAATAGAAGGAAAATGGAAAAGCAAATCAACTTCAGCCTCTCCTCACAGTGAGAACGCTCAGAAAAGGAACAACTCTCAGCCTTTGTGCTCCCCTGTTGTGTGGAGCCAGAGAAGCTAAATTGTGTCCTTGTCCCTTGGAAGGCTAGGCAGAGGGATGGCCTGGCAGAAATACGGCCCAAGCAGGCTCCTGAATCTCTAATTTGTGTCTCCTGGAGGCATCACCTCATGCTGTAAAATCCTCATTTGTCGTCCCGTGCCTCAGTGGGGCCTGCATGTGGTGCAGGCTGGCTGGGCCCTGCCAGGGAAGAGCAGCCATAAATCTCTGCAGAGACATCCTAAATATAAAAACCCCCCTCCCTGCAGCTGGGGAGAGGCACAGCAGGATTATGTAGAAGTAAATGCAAGGCATCAGTGGAAGAGACAGCGGGAAGCAGAGGGCCTGACCTGCCGTGGCTGGAAATTCATCATGGCCTGACGGCGCCTCCGCTTTCATTTCTCATCTCTGCCGGCCTTGTGTGGAAATGCTGCTCAGCATCAAAGGGGGTTTGCTGAGCCCAGACGTGCTGGGGGCTCACACATACTCCCTGCTGGCCTTCCCTGCTGTCACTTGGAAATGGAAACGTGGCACCCGTCCGGCTCCCGGGAGGAGAGGGCAGGTCCTGCCTGCTCCAGGTGAGCTTCACCTGAGCACCTCTGATTAAGGAAGCAGAGGAGGATGGAACACTCCAATCTGCTTTCATGCCAGCAGGAATATCCCTAGTGACACCCCCAGGGAAAAAAACCACATCCCAGTGCTGTCTTTGAGACTCTTCTGCTGGTCAGCAGGAGGCTGAGTTCAGAGGTTTTGTCTGCTGTAACCCAGAGCATCAGCACAAGTCTCTGCCCACAGCAGTGTCCGTGAGCAGAGGCAGGACTGTGTGCATGGACATGAATCCTGATCCCTGTGTTCATCTGATCTCTAGATCTGGCGGGCTGGATGTGGTACTCAGTGCCATGGTTTAGTAGAGGTGTTTGGGTTCAATTGGATTCTATGATCTTGGAGATCTCTTCCAGCCTCATGATTCTGTGATTCTTCCTCAGCAAAGCTGAGACCTGTGGTGGTCACTGAAGAGATGTGTAAACCTCTTGTCCAGCATCCCAGCCCAAAGCAGCATCTTTCAAAAGAAATGACAGGAAGGCAGAGGAATGGTTGAGCAGCCAGTCGGGCCAGGCTCCAGCTGGGCATCCTGAGGGTGTCCAGCAGCTTGGCTCTCCTGAGCCTCCCTGGGCCCAGGTCAGGTGCCAGCAGCTGCAGCACTTGAGTTTTCATCAACTTCTGTTAAGTACTCTTAGCTTAGACAGTTTCTGGGGAGAAGCCATTTGGACAGCAGTAATCTGGAAGCAGAAGTTTGCAGTCCTCATCTCTGGAAGATGATGCCAGGAATGCCCAAAGCCACCTCATTAAATTTTTGTGTTACTGATGGGTCCTCAGGGGCCTGTTCTTTATAAGCAGCTGGTGGTTCCCAAAATCAGCTGGAAGACTTGGCCAAGTTTGATTGCTTGGCTTTGAGGATATTTGGATCAGACTGATGCCCTTTCGTTGCGATCCAATGTTTTTGATTTCTCTTGTATTCTTATTTCTTTCCTCTTATTAATGTATGTTTCAGAAATTGTAGCCAGCATCCCTGTGTGCCTGTGGCTGACACAGGCACTGTGTGTGTCAACCCTACACTGATGGCTGGTTCAGTTCGCCACAAATAATCCCAGATCCCCAGACTGCTTTGAATGGGAAGTGGCATTTAGGATCTATCCCCTGCCATGGGCAGGGTCACCTTCCACTGCTCAAGCCCTGTCCAGCCTGGCCTTGGGCACTTCCAGGGATCCAGGGGCAGCCACAGCTGCTCTGTACACCCTGGGCCAGGGCCTGCCCACCCTCACAGGGAGCAATTTATTTATAGAGTCCAATCTAAACTTTTTCTCTTTCAGTTTAAAGCCATAAACTCCTTTTCTTTCTTTCCGATGCCATGTTTCAAAGCAGAAAAGGTTTTTCATTTGCATTTTGAATATTTGTGGGAGTGCTTGTTTTCTCAGAACACAATGTCCCACTGGAATCAGCACAGGTGTCTGACAAGAACAGAGAAACCCACATTGAGTGCAGTTAGTCCAAGGAGAAGAGGAAACTGTTGCTTCTGCGTAATTCCATTATTCACTGTGCTGAATTGTACTTCTTTATGAGAGGCTGCCCAGCATCCCTGGGTGTAATGGTATTATCAGCTTCAAGGAACTATAGGAATAATAGCTTACCTTACATTTATATAATCTTTTCATTTGCAAATGCTTTGCAAACATCAGTTCCTCTTCTCCTGACATCTGGAATGCAGATAAAGGTTATTGGATCTATAAAGCAGCAGAGGAAGAAAGAAGGAAATGTTGAGCTTTTTTTAATATTAAATATAATGTGCACAATCTCCAATCTGCTGTTATTTCTCACAGCTATTCATGTCCAAGATCAGGTTTTGTGTCATAGTGGAAGGCTAAGATCAATGATGATACAACAGCAGAGTTCCAAAAGTGCCCAAGTGTCTGTGGAATCACATGGAATTTCTCCCACCAGAGCACAAATCCCTTTGAAAAGGGGGATGTAACTATTGCTGCAGTTGTTAAAAATTTATGCAGCCTTTACATGAGCCACATTCCATTTGGAATTCCAGAGGCAAACTCTGGTTGCATTTGGCAGTGCAGTACTTGCATGTGTAGCTATAAATTCAGCTTGACCCAGTGGTTGAGTTCCAAACTCTTGGGTCCCTCTCTCTCCCAGATGTGCTGAGTGATCCCTGGGAAGCTGCTGCTCATTCCCAAGGAACTGGCCAGGAGCTCCTCAGCAGTGCCAAGACTGAAGGAGTCATTTGAAGGGCTCAGGCCTTACACCCTGTCCTATAATCCTGTCTGGTCCACTGCCCTGAGCAAACCCTCCTGGGAAGGCTGGGGGCTGTGCTGGGTCAGAGCTCTGGAACTGCAAAGGTCTGATCAATAAAATGCCTCAAGCACTTCCTCAGGGGAAACCAGGGCTCAGGGCTGGGGTGCCCAATGTCCAGCCACGTTTCTGAGCAATTCCCACAGCGAAGAGAGGAATGTTTTAATCAGGTTAAATTCCAATATATTACAAATGAATGTCCCTATTTTATGAGCTGGCTTCCGGGCACGTGGGAATTTCTGCATTATGAAAAAGCCACTTCTGTGATGCAGATATTTATGTTTATATATGTGGTGTGCCCCATCACAAGGTCCTGTGTTGACAGGACAAAGTAGAATGGCCTGAGGCTGATGGAGGCATAGATTTAGATTTTGTTGTCTTTTCTGTCTCACTGAGAGTTGGTGACCTTTCCTTGTTTAAGCACAAAAGAGGAGGGGAGTTTTCTCAGCACTTTGTAAAGTAAACTTCAAATATTTTCTTTAGTTCTTTATGGGTCTTGAGGTGCCTGGTGAGAAGATGCTAATGTGGCACATATAAAAGATCTTTCATTTTAATTTAATTGCTGAACATTTTCTCTACAGTGCAGCCATTATCTGTTTGGCTTTTATTACCTTCTCCAGCAACTTCCACCAGTGAGTCAGCGAGTCCATAACAGCAGCAGGAATTATATCCCTGCCTGTCCCCTGGGTGTGCTCCTGGATCCATGCTCAGTGTGTCCATGGAGGTGATGGAGAGCTTTAAGCATCACAGAATGGGTTTTTAGAAAAAACGATTTAAAAATATTTTTATTATTATTTAAAGAAAATATAAAAGTTTTTTTAGGCATTCTGGAAGTGGGAGTGAAGAGTTGTTGGCTGTCTCTACAGAATAAAAATTCCTCCAGCTTCACTGAGGGTTCCTGGCTGGGGGAAGAAGGAGTGAAATGCTGAATTTTGCACCCAGCTGGGCAACCCAGGGATTTAAATATCAGATTTAAATATCAGAGAATATCCTGAATTGGAAGGGACCCACAGGGATCATCCAATTCCCACGCCTGGGCCCATACAGGACACCCCAAGCATTTGCAGGTTAAATCCACTGACATCAGTCATGAACAGTTGTCTCCATCAAATGTTTGCTGGAAAACAAATGTGCTCAAAAGCAATGAAAAGAAATTCCCGTTTTTTTGGAGCAATATTTGGGCTTGATTACTCTTTTAAAGCCTGAGCTTTGTTTCAGCCACTAAAGAGAGATGACTTTGCTGAAACATCACAGCAACTGAGACTGTTCTTCACAAACCAGTGCAGAGAGCCCTGTTGTCCTCCTGGTTTTACCTAATTAATTAATAAAATATTTATTCTTTTACAGGTACAGAACAGGATAATTTAAACCAAGAAATCCCTCTCCTTTTTTGGCTGGGAGTTGGCTATATCAGTCTTCAGTTTTCAAGGGGGGAAAAAACCCAACCCGTGGATTTTGTGGCTTTCTAAACCATTCCTTTGTGTGGTGATATCACATCGGAGCAGATCCTGCTTCTCCAGAGGGGTGGGAGCAGGAAATGTTGGATGAATACCCAGTGATACACAGCCCTGTACTGGGCTGGAGTGAGTCTCTTCACAATTTCCTTGGCAAAATGTTGCAGTTTGGGGGAGTAAGGTATGCCTGGGGTTATAATATTATATTTCATATTTAGGCCAGGCTAGATGGGGCTTGGAGCAGCCTAGTCTAGTGGAAGATATCCCTGCTCATGGCACAAGTTGGAATTAGATGCTCTTTGGTGTGGGCTGGAAGAGACTTCATTTTGTGATTGATTTATTCTATAATTTTCCTGTTTGCTGTTCCCATATTTCCTTATTAAGGGAGACCAATATAAACCCCACTGAATTCCAGTAATAATTCCTAGTTTTGTGGTGGTTTTATTTTTCTGCCTTGTCCCTGTGCAGTTGCAAAGCACTTGGCACATCAATGCTGGCCTTCAGGAGATGCCTCAGTGACAAATGAATGCCCAGTAACTCCTGGTTGGAGCAATGTGGGGTTTTGGTGGTTGCCCAACCTCAAATACACATCCCTTGATCCCATAAGAAAGTCTCTAGTGAATAAAATGGTGTTTGGGTTTTGCCTCCTGTGATGTTGGAATCCCCAGCTGGATTTGGGACAGTTTGGAAGGGATTCTTCCAGACAGGGCTGAGTTCACACAGGCTCCAACATGTTATGGGAACTCTTAAATCAAACCCCAGTGACTCTCATGGCCTTGCAAGGGTTCTGTAAATTACAGCAGCACTGGAAGGAAACTCTGACTGTGGGCTTTTATACCTGATTTATGGTTCTCCTCAGGAGAGCACAGTGAGGACAATGACTTTCACATGCCGAGTCAAACAAGAAACAGACCAAACTTTGAATTGTTTTGCTCTTTGGCTACTCCAGAAAACCACAGCACATAGTTTGGACCAGTCTGGGGCTCATATATCTTATCTGATATATGTTATCTGGTGAGAAATGATTTTTTGATTCAATAATGACTGAAAATTTTGGGCTGAGCCCACCCCGATCTCCTGCCCTCTTTAGGCTCTTGTTTTGATTTGCTTTATGAAGCTGAAGCTCCTTCCAGTTTTGATGTCCTCTCCTGGCTTCCAGCAGCCTCCCTGGTCCCCAGGTGCTTCCCCTGACCTTCCAAATATTTGATGGAATATAAAATATGTTTCTATAATGCAGAGCTGTTTTAGAAGGTTTATTAACATTTTATATAGTGTGCAATGTATGAAAGTAATGGTCCAATTATTTATGTGACAAGAAGTCCCTGAAAATGTTCCTATCTGTGCTGTTTTAATAAGGCACTAAAAAACACCGTAACCCTCTGCTGCTGAAACTTGTCTGGGTAACAGCCCTCAATTATGTCCCTGCTGCAGTTTCTTTTAACATCTATATTAAATCTTATTTTGTTAAGGTTTTAAGAAATTATCTTAATGCAATTAAATAGTAACATTAAATCATAGGGGAATTTTGGTTTTACCCCCTCTCCCAGTGAGAAGTGCAGCCCAGAGCAGTGAGTGACAGGGATGTGCTGCTGTGATAACACTCTGTTTTTAACACCTCTGACAAGTGTATTTATCCAGGGGAATGAGGAAATTCAGGATGAGGGTAATGTGGAGCATGTGTGTCTCAAACTGGTGGAGTCCCCAGCCCTGGGGGTGTCCAAGGAATGCCCGGAGATGCCACTGATTGCTCTGGGCTGGTGACAAGGTGGGGACTCCAAGGTTCTGGAGGTCTTTCTTAACCTCAATGATCCTGGGATTGTATTCAGGCCATTTTCACTAGAAACAGTATCAGATGATACCAAAGGTCAGCTTTTTTGGCCTCCTGGTCACATTGCATTACAAAAATACCACATGATTGTTTCTTTTTTGTAAAGTCTTTTTTCAAGCATTTTCAGCAATTTGGAAGTTGTGTTATAAAGAACAATTTTCCTCAGGCAGTAATGGGTATGTTTGTTTATTTTATGCATAGTTAAGTGCCTTCCACCTGGCCAGAGGAGATAAATGCAGGTGTTTTTGTCTGAAAGTCTGGCCAAATTAACCATGAGAAAAGTCACGTGGAAAACTGAGGAAATAATTTTAAGTTTGTCCTTATAAATGCAGGAAACTGTGAAGGTGCATTTGTTTAACTGTGAAGAGATGAATAAATAAAATGAAATATAGTAGAGGCTCCTGTAGGCTACTGCTGGTGGGCAGTGAAATGGTTTTGAAATGCTCTGAGATTCCTTTAAGTTCCAGCTTTAAAAAGAAAGTGAGGAAAACATTTTTTTTTTTTTAATGTTGTGGAGAAAAAAAGGGAAGAAGCAATAGCTATTAAGTGCTGTCAGATAGCTGGTGGGTTTGTGTTCAGGAATCAATCTGGATATCTGAGACAAAAATGAGCTCTGAAGTTATTCTCATTAATGGATATTGGCAAAATCTGCAGCACTTTTATATCACTGCTAAAGGCAGAGTAAATGAAACACCTCCAGCTCAATTAGCTATGAGTCTCCTGCCCTGACAGGATGAGCTGGCTCTGAGGAAAGCCATTGCAAAGTTAGTGATTGGCCTCTTGCACTTGGATTTTGGCATTATCTCACCAGGGAGAGTGACCTGGCTGAGCCTCTGATCTCTCTGGGAAGAGCCTGGACTTAAAGTGAGGAAAAGGGAGGGAAGTAAGAGAGAATTTTGTCTGTCTGCTGACCCCAGGGGAGGAGGTTGGCATTTCTCTGTCTGTGGGAAAGGAGGGAATGCCCCCAGACTGGGTTGGGAGAAAATTAAGGATCATCCAGTGCCATGGCAGGCACACCTTCCACTGTCCCAGGCTCCAAGCCTTGTCCAGCCTGGCCTTGGACACTTCCAGGGATCCAGAAGCAGCCCCAGCTACTCTGGGAACCTGTCCCAGGGCCTGCCCACCCTCCCAAGGAACAATTCCTTCCCAGTATCCCACCTATCCCTGCACTCTGGCAGTGGGAAGCAGTTCTCAGGAAATCCAAGGGTGGGCCTGAGAAGTGTGGGAGATGGGAAGAGTTTTCCCTGCTCACTCCTGGGCTCCCCATGGTCTGAGACGCGTCTCAGAACCCCGAGGGCAGCACAGATCTGGAAGGGGCTTCTCCACCCATCCCAAGGATATTTCCACCTGGCAGGCAGGAAGCCTCTCTGCAGTGTGAGCAGCACAGGGGATGCTCATCCCTGCCTGCAGGCCTGGCCAGAAGGAGAAGCAGGAACTGATGCCTTGAGAGGCTGCCTGGACCAGAGTTAAAGGGATAAAGTAGGGATTTATTAAAAGGCCTTCCAAGGATGCACCGTGGGCAGTGCAAGGACCCGGCCGTGGCTCCAGCCAAGATGGGCTCTGAGTCACGAGTTTCACACTTTGATAAGTTTTGGGCCATTTCCATACTGGGCTAAATTGGGAGTTCCAGCTCCAGGTGCTGCAGTGCCACCCTCCCAGGCTGCTCTCCTCAATTCGCTGCTGTTTGAGCTCTGGGGCCTGGAGCTGCAGCGCTGCCCTTGGTTCTGGGGCTGCCAAAGCATTGTTGTGTGTGACTGAGCTGGGAGCAGAACTCGCTGGCACTTTCTGTGAGCTTCAGAGTCACTCACCAATGCAGTGCAGAATCTGGAAAACATGAAACCTAAAACTTAAGGCAAAATTTCCCCCCTCCAGCCATACTCCTGGCTGGAGGCTTTGCCCTTCCCTGGGTGCTCCTTTTAATGCTGGGTGGTACAATCTGAAAGCAAAGAGTTCCTACAAAAACTCATTTAGTGCAGGGCTAATCACCCTCATCCTGGATTTATTAGCCAGCCTGCCTAGAAAAGAGGAAAATCCAAGTCCATCTCACCATTCCATGGCCGACCATAAGCAGTGGAATTGACTGCAGACAGGAGTTTTAGTGTCTGATTCAAATCACTTTTAAAATTTAATGAGCTCACAGCTGTGCCACCCATGTGCTTCAGCACTTGTCCCTTTCACAAGTTATTTTTGTCCTCAGAGTCTGGTCAGAGAACAGCTGCAGGAGTGGCAATGAAATATCTGAAACCTGAATTTTTAGTAAGATTTAACTGAGAATATTGGGGAGACTGACCGAACTTATGAAGGTTTCCCTGTTTAAGAACTACTAAATTTAGGATTGCACAGTAAATGTTTCTTTTTCCTCTGGAGACTGTTGTATGTGGTTATATCACAATTTATACTGGTTTTTGGGCTGAAAACCTGATCCTGAAGGGTGCAGTTGTAAACAAACACATTATTCCATTTGTGGTGGCTAATGTGAGTACCTGAGGTAGGTCCATAATTCTGGTTATTATGGGAAAGAAGCTCATGTAAGAAATATTTAAATGAGACAGGTAGAAGAATAAATTCTAAATTTAATAAGTTAAGAAAAACAAAAGGCAGGAAAGAGAGTCAATATAAAATCCTGGTTGGTCTAAATGCAATAAATCTTATTTTGAGGGGAAAAGCTGATTCTCTGAATGTGGGGCATAAACTAAGGCAGCTGAGTGAGAACTAAATCACAACCCATTTTCTTGCTTGTAGATTGAGTAAATTCTGCAGTGTTTTCTCCATGTGGAGCCACAGGAACATCTCTGGGTGCCTGACACACACACACACACACACACACACACACTCAATTACCAGCAATATCTGTGGCAGCTGATGAGGATTTCTGTGGGACACGCTGTTATTGAAGCTAAAATGGATTTTTCTGTGGTGATCCAAGGCACTGCTGGTGTTAGAATAATTAAAGGACACTCCTGTGAGTTGCCAATTAACTTAAATTTACCAAAGGGGAAGAAATAAAAAGTTATGATGTTATAGGAACGGATTTTGCCTTGCTTTTCCTGTGGTGTAATGTGCAGATGGAAGCTGACAGTGTGGACATGACATAAAACATCTCAGCAGGCAGCTGTGGGAGCTGAAACCTTGGGGGTCTTAGAGCACTCTGCAATTTTAAGTTTAATACAATTTTGGAGAAGTGTCAGGTTGGCTGTGAGTTTGTGACCTTCACCTGCTGGTTTTGCCTCCACCTCAAACCAAATGCTCTGATTTCTGCAGCTTTACAATAAATCTGCACAAGTGCAGACAATATCGCAGCCATTTAGAGACCTGATATTTCTCTAATATTATCTGGTTGCATATAAGAATAGAATATTTTGAATGGAGTATTTTGACACTGGAATTTGTCTAAGTTTCTGTTGTAAATTATCATCCACCTGGATGTTTCACATAACAGTAAATGTATTTATTACTGGATTATTGATATTCTTCCCTTTATTTCAACCCTGACATTGACCATAAAGAAAAACCCAAATCATTGATTTGAAATGACTCTGAGATTCCTGTAGTGTTGTAGTTTGTGACGATGTTTCTGAGATGCTTTTTGTGCACTTTTAATGAGCTGTCCTAAGCACTAATGAAATGTGTTTTTCCAGAAGGTATCAGAGTAAAAAGACAGCTTGTTGTGGTAAATACCATCCCTGGTGAAACACTGGAAAGCTTAATGTGTTTCAAAGTGTGCAGCAATTTAAAATCAAGTTATAAGTTAATCAAATAACATCAGCTTTGCCTCATTTCAGTCCCGGAACAAACACTAAATTGTGGATTTTAAACAAATGCAAGCACACGTCTGCAGCAAGTAATGTCCAACCTGGACTTGTGTTCTTTGGCTCCATAAAACTTTCATATTTTCCACCTGGATGTTGTTTATATTGGAGCTCTCCCAGTCTGAGTTTGCTGGCTCCAGAAGGGGGGCTGATTGATTTTTATGCTAATCCTAGGTGAAAAGCAGCTGTTGTAGCCAGGCTTGCACTCAGCTAATCCAGCTCATCAGGGCTGTAAACAGGCAGATAAAAGGAGGGGATTTCAGTGTGTAAAGTGCTTAATCCCTGCAATCAGGGGGCTTTCCCTGCTTCTCACCTGAGCAGGGATTTGCAGGGGCCCTGCTCACTGGCCCGGTGCTGATGGAGGATGGGGGAGAAAGGAAGGAAAGGATTTCCCACCCTGGCTGTTCCCAAGGAGGAGAATTCCCATGGGAAGGGAGGGCAGCACCCTGTTCTGTGTGTTCCCTGGCTGGCATTGCTGCGGGATCCCTGCTTTTTGGTGGCTGTCCTTCCTGTCCCTATCTCCCCAGCCAGAGCAGGGTGATGCTGTAATGAGGGAGGGATTTATAGCCTGCTCTAAATTTGATTTGTTCCCACAAATGTTGTATAAAAAGGAGCTTGTTCTTTTATTAAACACTGCCAGCCTGAGGGCACGGTTTATACAACATCATTACACCTGGTAGGAATGAATCAATCCTGTTCCCCATCAAATGGTGGGTGGCAGGGAGGTGTATCCAGGAGAAAAGGGTTGTGCTGTTCATTCATCCACCAGCTAATGATCACTAGTGGATTTAAATATATTTATACATATAAAAATATATATATTTTTTTTTTGTTGTATACTGGATGGGCTCTGATTAACCTGTTATAGTGGAACATTTCCTGAGCATGGAATGGGGTTGGAACTAAAAATGGTCTTTAAGGTGCCTTCCAATCCAACCCTTTCTGTGATTCCATGATTTTCTCTGTATAAGACTCAGGGATGTATCCCCACACCCCCTCCTCTCCCTTCCACTTAATTACCTCTGCATTCACTCAACACCTTTAAACTGCCACACACAACACTGAATGCAGAATTAACTTATTTTAGTGCCTATAACAGAATTAAACCCCAGCTTAAGCAGGGCAGGCTTCAGTTATTAATCTTCCCATGAGCAACTATAATTATTTTTGCCAGCACTAATTTCATTTGCATATGTATTGTTAAGTTGCAGATCACAGGGAAGCAAGGGGGGGCTTGGGTGTTTTGCTGAATGAAGCAGCGCTGTCAAAGCACAGAGACTGGGGGGAGCAAAGTGCTGATTTAAAGGAGGGAAAAAGCAGCAAGGCACTGCCATAAGAAGGCAAATGAACCACTCTGAGTGTTTCTGATCTCTGTTTGTGAGAGGATTCCTGGGAGAGTTGGTTGTCCTACATCTGTCAGGAGTGACTGGATTTGACAGTGAAGGTGACAGGGTGATGGGGCTGAACAAACACAGCTCAGTGTCTGCTTTCAACCCCAGCAGAAAGAATCACCAAGAGCTTCAGTTAAAGATGAGAAATCAGTTTTATTGGACTTTGCCTCTCATTGTCTGTGTTTGGAGCTCTGAGGTGATACAGACACCTGATTGTTGGACAAAGGATGGAGAAAAATTTCATTTGGGCCAGTGGATGTGCCACAGATTTTTAGGAGATTTCAATCTGTGTCACTGTGCTTTGTTTTGCAGGCTGTTGTGGCCTTGGCTGTCAGAGTGTGGGGGTTTTGTTGGCCATAATTCCTGTTCCAAGCCAAAAAAAGCACTCACGTAAGTCAGCTCAGATGGTTCTTCCTTTCCCTTCTTTTTCACAACTTATTTTTGGGTGCTAAAGTTGTCACTACCAGTTGGATGGGACAACACAGGCTTTGCGTGTTCCTCGTGCTGTGGTAGAAGAAGCAATTTCCATAATTTTTTCTGGGATTGGCCTGGAAAATTATTCTGTGACAGCTGGTGAAGGAAAGATTTCAAAAGGATATGGGTGCGTTCACCTTTGCCCCTGTGGACTATATAGCAAATAACCTGACCTTCCCTTTCCCTGGAGCCCTGAGAGTCATGGATGTCTCTTCAATTTTACCTGGTATTTATATTTGGCAAACAATCTCAGCATCGAGCTCAGTTTTCTGTGCTCAGGGATGACCTCAAGCAGCTCTGAGGGTCAGAAATGGGAGAAAAGAAGCTACAAATGCAACAGTGCTCACCAAACCTCTGCAGGGCACCCCGTGAGCACTGTGTCACTGAGACACTGTAAAAATATTAGAAAAATATTAGAAAAATATTAGAAAAATATTATAAAAATAGGCATGTTAATAAGGGAGAAGTTGCCAAGAGCTGGGGAGCAGCAGTATCTCAAAGCTACAGCTGCGAGTTGCACAAAGCTTTTTTCTTGCTCAACAGGCAGAGCGAAGTAAATTTATTTTAATAATGGAAATCTGTTTTTCCAATAAGAGAGCTCAGAAGGCAGAGGGCAAGGAAAGGGAATGGTCAACTTAAGTTCTTAATGCATAGCATTTTAAACTCCTTTTTTCCCCAAATGTTTAATTCATCACTAAATATTCCTTCATTTAATGCTGCTGCAACTGAGTCAGAAATAAGAAATCCTCCAAGAGCTTGGTCCATGCAGTCATAAATGTTCCATGTGATTTGTGTTTAAATCTTCAGTGCTGGACAAGTCTGTACATTTCATATTGAACTCTTGATTTTCCAGGTTGTTTCCTAAACTCCACAGTGGATTTATGTGTCAGTCCAGTGCTCTCACACTAGGTCTAAGTTTATCCAGTTAATTTTCTCAAAGCCAAATGTTTAATGCCTAGAGAAGTCTTGTTATTTAATGAAATATCTCCCCTCCATATTGCTGCTCATAAAGTGAATTTAACATTAAAATTAATGTTAAATAACACATTATTTTTGTCCCAAAAGTTCTCAGTGATTTCTAGAGCTTCTGTCTTTGCAGTCTCTTGTCACTGTGAAACCAATTAAAGCACAATTAACCCATTTGTCTGAGGGGTTCAAACACTGACCTGGTGTGGGACTCAAATGTTGGGCTGGAAGCAGCTGTTGATGTGAAGGGAAAAGGAGAGAGAAGGCTTGGGCAAGGGAAAAAAATGAAAATAATATTGTGCAGCAAGATGCTAATGAATTTCAGGTGATGTTTGCCATGACTGGGTTTGGCTCTGGGATGGGTTTCCATCTTCCAAGCAAACATCCAACCATTCTGCTGGCCTATCCTTTGTGGATGCTTGCTGTAAAGCTGCTCTCCCAGCTTTAATACCCCAAAGCTCTTTGCTAAGTGGAGAATTGTTCTCAGGCTGAGGAATTAATAGCAAGGTTGCCCTGACAGAAAGAGTCAGGCATTCATCCCACAGCAATTGTTCCCAGAACTGGCAAATACAAATTAAAGCACTTTGCTGCTGCATTTCTTTTTTTTCTGTGAAGGTCTTTATTTATAACATTTACTGTTTAAGTTTGAAATCTCAACCCTGTATACAATTACACACAAATTACACATGAAAACAAAATGTGACTGGAGACAAGAATGAGTATTATCACCAAGAGAAACAATTGTTTTCAGAAATATATCCAAACCTACCCTGTTTTCTTGTATGAAAACTAATTTTAGCTCCTTAGGACCTTTATCAGACTAAGTAAAAAGATGTTCTGGCATTAACTCTTTTTTGCTGAGGTTTTTTCCTGTTCTTCAGGGAAGGAAGAGGCTGCATCCTGAACATCTCCAGAGAGCCACACGTGCCGAGGGCCAGTGTGAAGCACCATCCTCAGTGTCTGAAGAGGGCACAGGGACACTCTCACCATTAATAAAGAGTTCTCTGGAAACCTCTCCAACACAGCTGAAGTGCAAAAATTACTTAAAGTGCTCACAAATTCCACTTATGGAGCAGTAACTCAGCTGAGACCAAGAGCTGCCCGTTTCTGCACAGTAAGGGGGAGATGTTCGATCCCACCACTTTTAATGACTTCAGAATACAAGGAAAGTTATTGCAAAGTAGGTAAAACATTTAATCAGTGAAAAACTTCCTCCCAAGGTCTAATTCATGGTTTGGATGAGTTCTCTAGGCCAGAGCTCGTTGAGGTGTCTGCTGGGTGAGGGGAGGGGGGAGCAGCATTGACTGGAAATAGCTGAGCTTTGGTTGCAAATCTGTTTTTGCTGCTGCCTTCTGTTTAACTTCAGTGTGTGCTGTTATGTAATGGAAATAGAACAGTACATCTGAAAGTAGCAAAATTGAAAGGTAACAATACATTAAAATGATATCAGGTAAACACTGCAGGAGGAAGGGATTGCTGAGCCAGGGACTGAGTCACTTCTGATGAGGTTAAAACTGAGCAACTCACAGGAGTTCAACATCTTCATTTTTTGTTCTTCAGTGACAGAGGTATTTGGTTCATTTTGGACCTGAAGTAACAATTAAATAAGCTTTTCTAGCTTTTGCAGGAGTCAGTTTTTCAAGCCATTTTAATTATTGTGTATTTGTCTAAAAGTGCCAAAGCCTGGGAAGAATCTGGCAGTGTTAAACCACCTTTCTTATTTCTCTAACTCGAGGTGTAGAGGCAGCAGAGAGAGCCTGTCTGCCCTGCTTAGGCTGATCTAAACAGGAGCCTGAATTTAGCTGACACACAGATGACACCCACACCCAGCTCTTCCCTTCCACAGTGTTATTCCCATCTGTTTCTGAGGAGAGGAAAAACAAATCAGGCGCTGGGTTGGTTTTGTTGCTGTTTTGTTCAGGAGAGAGCAGGCTCTGCTTCCTCTAGGTGCAACATTCATCTACCAAAGCAGATTTATTTTCTTTTTTAGCGTTTAGAATTTAATGTGGGGCTAGAGGGATTTCATCCCTGTAGTGCTGTAAGTGTGGGAGCAGGACCTGCACAGGGGTTTCAGCATCCCCTGCTGGAAATTCTTTATGGATATCCAAGTTCAAGTGCACATAGATGGTGGCTTGGCCACATCTGGACATGTCACCCTCCACCTGCTCAGGACTGAGGGGCTTCAGTTGGTCATGGGTTTAACAGAAACACAAAATAGTCCAAGATCAAGGGATTTCCAGGGGCCAGGGTGGCTCAACTCCCCCTGTTCCCTGCGCAGCTTCAACGTGAGGATGGGGAGAGCAAATCTGAGGAGAGGCTTGGGAACATCTCACTGAAATTCCTCTCTGCTGATGCTCAAATTTGCAGCACGGGGAAAATCACAGCATGGAAGAAAATAAGCAGAAATTTATATTCCTAAACTGTTAAAAAAACTGTATGGGCTGAAAATGCTGGAAATGCTTGTACACTTAAAAAATCCAGGATTCCATTTCTATATTTTGCTGATTGTTGCTGCACTTTCAGATGCTTTCATTTCACACGTGGAAATTGGTGATGAGCAGATTAAGGGATTTCCTACCACCTGTGGAGTTATTAGAAAGAACAGATGCTGGAAAAAGAATTCTAGCTTGGAATTTAGGCTTCTTTTATTTGCACATTTCTGAGAAATGGAATATATGTGACTCCTAATGATCTAAGTTATTAGGAAAAGAAAGCTTTAAGGGAACTGGCCCCAAGACTGTGTCCTGTTAATTCTAAATGTAAAATAATTTCTCTGATGACAATGAAAAACTGCACAGTAATTACAGTGGCCCAAGAGAAGAAATTACTGTGCAGTCTCAAGTTATCAAACAGCTCCAACCTATTTTAATATCACAGAAATGCTTAGGCTTCATGCAAGAAAAGCAAAATACCCCAAGGTAGTCTAATTTCATCTCCCAACAAACAGAAATCTTTTTTCTGTGGATGCAAATCACATTTTTATTACAGTGAAGAGCAATGTGTACTTTTATTTTTTTTCTTTTAGCTCATTGGAAACACAACTGATGTAATTGGACAATTGATGTAACTGCAAATGTAATTGCAGTAATTGCACATGCAAATAAGAGATTGTTCTCTGGGCTATAAAATTTCTGGGAGCAGGTACAATGTACTCCTGCATTGCCTGGCACATAATTGTATGGGTATTTTGCACCAAGGCTTTTATCCAGCTCCTACCTCCTTATTTATTTGGGAACGGCTCTGTTCCCTAAATATGAAATATCCTTTACACAGCAAGCAATAAAAATAATAGGTTCCCCATAATACTCAGGGCTGGGAGTGCATTATTTCTAAAATGTGGTGCCTTTTACTTTATGGAGAGTGAAATAAACACTTACTGGAGATAAAACCTCATTTAAGCTCCACAACCACCAGGACAATCCGGAACACTCGCTGGTTCCGATGGCAGTGGGAAGGGAACATGGCAGGCAATAGTTTATGATGTTTTTTTTAAACCTGTTGTTGCTAATGATAACATTTTAAATTTAATAGCTTTTCCTCTCACTTCTTATCTTTCCAGTTTCCTTGGCATCAGGAGCTGCTGCTCTGTGGTAAAATCCTCGTTTGTGTGTGAGGAAAAGCCACGAGTTTGCGCAGCCCAAGTGTTTCACAGCTCTATATCCGAGCTGCTGGAGCTCAGCATGGAGCTATGCACGCTCAGGTCATTCCTTGGGCTTGGGAAATTCCTCTTTTCCTTGTTCTCCCCTCCTTTTTTACTCCCTGACTGCAGTGGGGGCATCAGCACCAGGCTTTAAGGGAACTGGTAGAGCCACATCTAGGTAAAATGAGCTGAATTCATGGAATTTATTACTTTCATTGTCTTCTATTCCGGAGTAGGACTGTACACAAGCTCCACATCTGCTAGAAAAGGAAACTTTGAATTTATGAGGCAAATAAAACCTCAGGCTGGGATGTCATTGTTGGTGAAATCCAGTGGCACTATAGGAATAAAATAAAAATCCCAGTGATGCCCCCTGCCATTTGAGAGGATCAGGCAAGTTTCTGCTATGGACAGAAACATCCAGGTGTGTGTGACAGGAAGGGAAAAGGACCTGAGGGAGAACAGGGCCATGTTCTCAGCTGTGGGGATCAACAGAGTTCAATTACAGTGTACAGGAAATGCTTTTCTGTACAGTCACAGAAATATCTCCTCCAATATGTATTTTAGAGATAGAGGGGTCCCCAGGAACAGCTACAACAGTTTATTTCCGACAGTTTGCTGGGCCAAGAAAGGGGCAGGAAAAAATACTTTCTCATTTATATAATTGTGGTCTAAGGAATGAATTTTTCAGATTAAGCCATCATTTTTATCCTGGTGTGGTCATTGCATCCAGAATAGGTCCAGGATTGAACCAGGGGTGCTGTGAGCCCACTTTTTCCTCACTGAGAGGCCAATTCCTGTATTTGTCCATGTTCCTGCCTCAAACTCCTTGTTCCTCATCACCCTCTGAACATTGGAGTGACTCTCTTGGGAGAATGGTAAAGAAGAAAGAATTGTATTCCCAAAGGCTATGCTTTTTCATAAATCCCTTCCTATATAGAGTAGTGCCTGTATGGAAAAATGAATAGATTCTTGCTTTGCAAAAGAATTGGTGGCCTGACAGTGCCAGAGTTTGGGTTACTGAGACTTTTGCTCAATGCAATCTGCAATTCTTCTTCCAAAGCCATGCTTTGCAAACCCAGAGGTGCCCTAGGTTTGCCCTGCACAGACCCAGGGGTGTGATCTGCAGGGCAAACAGTCCTGGAAATGACCTGTCTCAGGTGGCCAGCTCCAGCTCTGGGCTCCAGCAATGCGCTGTGCTTGTCTGGACAAGGGAAGGGTTGTGGCACTGCCCTGTCTGCAAGAATAATTAAATTTGAGAGCAGGATTATTTGCAGGTTCTTGCTCTCTTTAAGCTCACTGGGAAGGCCCTGCTGTGCTTTGTTGAACAAACACTTATGTGAGATGGAAACTTGATCTTCACATGACATTTATAGCTTGATAGGAAGAACCTCTGGCTCAATCTGTTCCACTGAGAGATGGGGGTTTATTTTATTTATCAAATTTAAGTACTATTTTGGGATTAGTTCTTCAGCAGATGAGCCCCAGTGTGGAATAGTGTCAGATCTTGTGGAGAAATTCTAATGTAACAAAAGGCTTTATGCTTCCCTCATTTCACCTGCTGTCATTTTCTTTATCCTAGTTTTTACCTTGGATCGTGTTTATTCTCAGAGTAAGAGCTTTCATTGCTCACCCACTGCTCTCCATGGATTGGGAATGCCATTCCTCTGGGTCCAGGGTATCTTCACACTCCTGTTGGGCAAGTGAACTCATTTTTCCATAGAATACCTGAGTGGCAAAATGGTTTGGGTTGGAAGAGACCTTAAAGATGATCTGGTTCCACCCCTGCCATGGGCAGGGCCACCGTCCATGGAGTAGGTGACAAGATGAGGGAATGCAGTCAGTGACAAGGATCCTTCAGTTCAGGCAGAATTGGAATCCTGCAGTACAAATCTGCAGAACTGTGTGGGACACAAATGGGTGAAATATGGATGGAAACAATGAAATGTTTAGCAGTACATGAAGATTTTTAAAGGGGAAGGTAATCCCAGCCCTTTGTGGGCCAGAGCTGCTTCTGTGTCACAATTCTCAGTGTCGTTCCCCCTTCCCTCTCCTTCCTGAGGCTGAGCTGAGGTTCCAGCAAGCTCTACTTGCACAACCCCAAACTAAGCCTTGTATTAAAAGCAATCCCCCATATGGTGGCAGCCTTTTGAAAGAGATGGGGAGAAACTCCCTCCGTGGAGTGTTTGTTTTAATGCAGTCAGAAAGAAAAGCAGAGCATGTGGGATGGCTCTTCTCAAGTCCATGGGGAAGAATGGGCATCTCTGAAGCACTTCCACAGAAACCCGAGAGAGGGAGAGGCTTTCTAATTCCTTGCTAACAAGATTATTTCAATTCTTGACCTTATATCAGGTCAGGAGTGGTTTTAATGATTTCCATCACTTCTCAAGTGCTTATAACAGTCATAGTCTTAGATAAATATAATTTTTACCTTTGTATAATATTCTTTTTTTCATTAAACTACATTTCAGGCTAAAAAAAGGTGAAATTTCAAATGGGCAGTGCAAACATGCAGTTTTAATGTACTGAGAGAAGTAAGGACACAAACCCATAAGCATGTAACCAAAATCAACCAAATATGTCTGCATGCACAGATACAAAAAATACCAGCTTCATTAGCAAGGTGAAGACTTTGTGTGATTCCCTGCCAATATAACAAAATATAATCAATATTATAAATATAGAACCTCATAAAATAAATCCAGGTCCCACTTCTGTTGTATGTGTTGTTGATGCCTCAGCAGAGGTGATGTTGGAAGAGTTCCTCTTCCCTGAGCCGTTTCTGCTGGTATTCAGCAAATTTCAAAATTAGGTGTTCAGCAGAGTCCTTCTTGTTCCCAGCAGCTTTTCAAGAGCAAGGAGTTGGCAGCTCCTCTGCTCTGCTGCTCTGGGCAGGGAACAGCTCTTTGCTGGAGATTTAAATCCTGTAAATCAGGGCTATGACCTGGAAAAGCATGCTGGGGAAAGTGGGGCTAATTCCTTTAACTGCCATTAGGATTTGCTCCTTCCTCCTCCAAGGTTCCATCACTGAGGAAAAGTTTCCTGGGAAGCTCTGCCACCACTGGAGGGTTTGGGGCTTTCTGGAGGGGCTGTTTGCAGCACTGCTCTGATGGAGGAAAGGCTTCCACTTGCTTTGAATTGACTCAGCGCAAGGAAGACTTTTTGTTTTCCTCCTTTCCCTTTGTTCAGTGACTGCTGCCCACCAGAATCACTCAGCTCAGACAAGCAGAGACGTGGGGAGGCAGGAAAAGTCCCAACACCACGGCAGAGTGACACTGTTTGCCTCCTGGCAAGGAGGAGCAGCCTGTCTGCTCTGGCATTCAGGCAAAACACCAGGAGAGCTTTCTGAGGGCAAGTTTAGAGCTGTGGTGCCTGACAGTGTTTTTGATTCCTCACTGCTGCCCTGAAATGACCTGCTCCTGCAAGCTTTTGTCCCCCAGTGAAAATAAAAAAGGAGGGAGAGAGGAATGCAGCGGTGATCTGCAGGTGTGAGGAGCTCTGGGGTACCTGCAGTGCACCCTGGTCCTGCAGCAGCTGCTTTCCCAACAGGAGCGCTGAAGGCAGGGCAGGATACAAAATATTATTCAAGAAAGAATGGAGAAATCCAGGAAAGATGGAGAAGGACTTCCTACAAAAGTGTGGAGTGACAGGAGAGGGGGGGGGCTTGGTTTAAATCTGAAAATAGTAGGTTTAGATTGAATATTAGGAAGGAATTCCTGGTTGTGAGGGTGGGCAGGCCCTGGCTCAGGGTGCCCAGAGCAGCTGGGGCTGCCCCTGGATCCCTGGCAGTGCCCAAGGCCAGGTTGGACATTGGGGCTGGGAGCAACCTGGGACAGTGGAAGGCGTCCCTGCCATGGCAGGGGTGGAAAAAATGGTCTTTGATGTCCCTTCCACCCCAGACCCAGTGTGAGATTCCATGAATATCCTGAGTTGGAAGGAACTCCCATGGATCACCAAGTTCAGCTCCTGGCCCTGCACAGGCCAGGGCTCCCTACTCTGAGAATGATTCTTGTCCTGGACCCCTCTGCCCCTCTTTGTGCTCAGCCCAAAGTCCCCTCTGTGCCCAGAGGTAGATATTTGGTTTCTTGGCCTCTCTCCACCCTTGGCTCATGGAAATGCAGTGTCTGTGCTGACTGGTGGCTCAAAGAGTCCCAGCCTGCTTATTGTTTAGAAATAAAGATATTAGCATGCAAATGACTCTGGGAGGTGTTTCTTCTCATTAAAGAATAGAGATCATTTGATAAAAGATGCAGAGTGCTTCATCTGTAAAAGGGTTCAGCAGATTTGTCTTGTCTCCACAGCTCTCTCACCACGAGAGCTCAGGGAGTGCAGCAGGGAAAGCTCAGGAGACAAATGGTTTATGACACTCGGGTTACCTTTACTGTGCAAGGTGGGCGTGAAATGTTTTATGGGGAGACAAAAAAGATGATGGGCAATTAACTACAAACTCATGCAGCAGGTTTATCATATGCTCAGCTCATCCATCTGTGTCTCAGTCTCCAGCAGACTCATGAGTTTCATCAAGAAAGCCATTTTCAAACTGGCAGAGCAAAACAGATCGGTTTTGCCTCCGAGCTCCACCGAGGTTTGCAGTGCTTTTATCATATGTTTATGGTTTACAGATGCAAAATACACATGTAGGAGAAAAGAGGGGGGGCAGATGCTTCTCCCCTTTCAGGGGGCATGTTTTGAAATATTTCTCACTCAGGGAGCAGTTCTGCAGATGCTCGTGTGCATGTGAATGGCTTTCCTCAGATTAAGGTGATGGAATCCTTTGGGATGAGATGCTGAACACGGTGTGTAACTGCATTGAAATTGCAGCCTCTGTCCTGTGATAGTGAAAGGATGGCTCAGGGAATTGGGAGAGGAAGGATGAGCTGGTGGTTAACAACTGAATTGGTCTGGAAAATGTTGGCGCTGGTTTTGCCTCTGCTGCAGATGGTCTGTGTGATCCCCAGTCAATCATTTGGTCTGGTTGTAACCTAAATTTGATCTTTAAAATCACAGAATCCTGGGATGGTTTGGGTTGGAAGGACCTTAAGGCCCACGCAGTGCCACCCCTGCCATGGCAGGGACACCTTCCACTGTCCCAGGCTGCTCCCAGCCCCAATGTCCAACCTGGCCTTGGGCACTGCCAGGGATCCAGGGGCAGCCACAGCTGCTCTGGGCACCTGTGCCAGGGCCTGACCACCTTCAAAGCCAGGAATTCCTTCCCTATATCCTGTCTATCCCTGCCCCCTGTCACTGTGAAGCAGTTCCCCCTTGTCCAGTCACTCCTTGCTCTCGTAAAAGGTCTTTCTCCATCTCTTGTTGACTCCCTTCAAGTCAGAATAGTTTTTGGTTTTTCAATCTGTTTGTGCTAAATCAGTTAATACTTCACAATTGCCTCTTCAATATTATGCCAATGAATATCTTATTGGAGACATTTAAGTACTAATCTTATATAAATAATTTTTTCCTTAACTAATTAGTTGGACACAGTTGTGCCAGATTGGTTAAAAAAAGATATTGATTTTCAGAATCAAAGGTAATTATTTTTATCCTCTGAATCTTCAAGGGCCTCTTCTCTTTTCAGCCTCTAAATGTAACTGCTCCACAAAAAGCACACAGCTCTTCCCTGGAGAGCGGGCTGGGGAGGGAATCAATAAAGTGGGAGCTCGGGACTAATCACTGGAAGTGCCAGAGAGCCCTGGGATGATGTCTCTCTCTCTCACCCTGCATTAGGGGAGGCTGCTGAGCCCAGGTCACATGGGAATATCCCTAATAAGTTTGATAAAGAATGAAGTGGTGCAGGTCGCTGGGTCTGCCACGGGGTCACTGGTGCACAAACACCTCCCCACAGCTCCCAGCTGTACTTTTCCATGGCGTGCTCCACTTTCCTTACAGAAAAATCACTCCAACAAAGCAGTGCCCTAATTTTCAGTAATTTGCCAAACACGTGTACATTTTTATTGCTTTAGAACGCTGCTGCTGATGGAACACTGTGCTGCTCTGAGGCTGCAGCGAGTGAGATGCTGCCTTTAAATCCCCTCCCTGGCCTCTCAACACTGCTGGAGGAAGGGAGCTCCTGGAGGAAGATATTGGCCTTGTGGACTTTGCTGACAGTCCATAAATCGCAGTTTTGTCTGCCCAAAGAGCTGCCACAAAGAGAGCAGATTAAAAGAGATTAGTTCTGCCAAGTGGCTTGAAGAGAGAATTTACAGCTCCCCTCTGCCTGCCCGGGAGCTGTTGGATGGGAGCTCAGAGGTCAGGAGGATCCTCTGACACCACCAGCAGATCTGCTGTCCTGGGGAAGGGGCAAGGAAGGGTCAGGAGAGGCTGGGGATTATTCTTCCATCTCTGTGTTGCTTTAGGAAGAGGCTCATTTCAGATTTTTGTCACCGTGTTTTCAATCTGTAGAATCAAATGCAGTTGGGTTCAGTGGGGAGGGATCTTAAAGCTGATCCCATTCCACCTTTCCCTGGCAGGGACACCTCCCTCTGTGTGAAACGTGCCCAGGTGATGGTGACTGATCCCTCAGGACACTCATGGCATGCCCAGGACAGCGAGGGCAGGATGTGAAGTCAGAGGAGGAGGAGGAGAGCTCACCAACAACCACCAGTTCAAGTACCAGTTATCAACAGAGTTTAGCTTAAAACATCCCAAAATGAGTACTGCTGCTGGTGGTTCTGGTATCCTGGGATCAGGACTCCAAAAAAGTTTTGGAGAATTCAAATTTCCTTCGAGAATCATAATGGGGTGTTATCCCTGGATTTCTGCTGGTTCATAAAAGCTTCACAAGCTTGGTTTTCATGGCTCAAAGCTCCCCTGGATTCAAACAGGGGCACCCAGGAGGGGTTAAATGCAGTCCCTGCCAGAAAACACCTTGGAAAATGAGGTAAAAGAGTCAGGAATTCTGAAGGAATGAGGGAAGGGAGAGCTTTTACTGGAGAGTCCCAGAGGGAGTGAGGGCTATCACAAATGTGCTGTATTGAACGTGGTTTTAGCTCTGGCAGAGCAGAGGAGCTTTCATCCCCCGGCTCAGAGCAAGAGCCATTAACTCATGGAGCCGTTCCCAGCTCAGGTGAGACAAAATGTGCCTTTATTCCCTCCCTGCTCCACAGTAAGGCAGGAAAACCTTGTCCTTTGATGGCCAGACTTTAATCACGCCTTGTGTGATGCACCAGGAACCTGAGCTGTTTGTCTGCATTCCTAAAGAGTGAAATAAATGTATCTGCTATAATTTAACCTGAATTTTACAAGGGAAAAATGCCTTCCATTCCGGTTTTTCTCCTCATTTTCAACAGCAATTTCCTATTTTCCAATATAAATGCAGATATTTGATAACTCCTGATAATGGGATCCTGCAAATCTGTCAGTGTAATGGTTTCTCTGCAGTCTGGAAGGTGTCTCTGTGGTTCTTATTTTGATCACGGGATGCTACAGAGAGAAAACCTGCTGGAAAAAGAAACTATGAGCCTGTGGGAGAAAACCTTTCCTATTTTCTTGCTTCCCTCTAATATTTTTTATAAATTCTTTGAAAATCCTGTTTTATATTATTTTGAAAAGGGATATAAAGTGAAGGCATTTGAGTTTAAATGCTTGTTGTTAATAAATAAAATCAGAATCTAAATAGAAATATCATTGTGTGTCTTATCATTTCAAAAAGCAAGTTTATTTCTACAGTCACTTTGAAAGACTTGGAGATAATTTTCCTTTCATATTTTCCATTTCTAGTCTATCTTATCCATGAGAATTACTTGATAACCTGAATTTCCCTGTGGTTTATTTATCTGTGGAGGAATTGGTCTGGAGAGCAAAAGTTCATCCAGAAGTATCTGTTTTGCTTGATGGGACATTTGCTTCCTCCCAGAGATGGAATATTCTGTCCCTATTTGATTCACTGAAGAGAATGAAAGGCATAATAAGCAGGGAAAGGGAAGCTGTGATGATAAAACATGAGATATTTGTTAATGTACATCATGCACATGTTCAGAGCCTCCAAATGGGGCCCTAAAATTTATCTTAATGTTCCAGTCAGTGTTCCCTCCTTCCTAAGGAACACCAGCCTCTGCCAAGCCAGCAGCACAAAATAAGGTGGGGAAGGTTCCCTCTGTCCAGGCAGGGCTGGCTGTGACATTTGTGACATTTGGCTGAAACTTGGTGGAGCAGGGCTGGGAAAAATAAATAAATAATCAACCCCTTCTCAAGTGATCAGCTGAATGTATTTTAAAGTAATTAATTGCTGGTTAATTGCCATGCAGGTTACTAGCCTGTACAATAAAATTCCTGGGTACTTTTGTTGCCACAGTGTGAATATTTGTGTCTGGACTGACAGTCCTAAGGCAGCTGCACAGCTTCTGCCGGGTGTACAAATCTCAAAGAGGTGCTCATCAATTTTTTAAAAACATGAGCTGGCACTGGTTCAGTGAAACAATTGAATTGAATGAAAGTCCTGACATTGGGAAGCTTAATTAAAATAACTGCTGATATAAAGTGCTAACGGATGATACCTGTCCACGATAATAAAAACAATTAGAAATCTGTAAAAGAAACTTTCCAACCTGTTGGCCACTGGCTTTTCCATGGTCCCTCCAGTTCAGTTTTCAGGATGTTTGGGCTCTGTCAGCCATGCTGGAATAACTCTGAAACAGCTTTCTCCAAGATGTGACAAACCCCTGGTATTTCAAACTCCTCCTGAAGCCAGGAACTGCTTCCCAGGGAAACTCTACTGACACCTGAGGAGCTTTTGGATGGAGAACACCACGATGGAGCTCCAGGGTGTGAGCCCTGGCTCCAGCACAGGTAAAATCCAGTTTTTCCTCCGGGATGCAGCCTTGGCCATAGGGAGGAGCTGTGCTCTGCCTGGGGAACACGGAGAAAAGAGAGCGCAGACATTTTAAAGCCAATTCTGGTTGCTTTTCAAACCTGAGCTGTGCTTTTGTGTGTACTTGGATATTTGAAAAGCCTAAATTAGCATTCAGAGAGCTGCTGGCAATTTGGGGGCCAGATTTTGCTCTTATTCCCTTTGTACGAAGCAGGAATGTGCAAGGAGAAATTGGCAGCGCACCCAGGACAGATTTGAGCTTGTTTAAACTGAGTTTCTAGAGTGGCTTTGCTCTTCTTCAGGCTGTGTGAGCTCCCAAACTTCACTGGGGGAGAGATGGTTCCTCTGGGCTCTGCTCTGAGCACATCCCCAGCCCAGCTCCTGGTGATTTCCACGGTGAAATCCTCGCTCCCGCTGAGCCCAGCCCTACATTACTGCCACCGATCCGGTGTTTCATGCTGCCCTGGCTGCTGCCAGCTGGGATGGATTCCAGGTGTTGCTGTGCCTGCTGCCAGCTTCCCAAGCAGCATCCCTGGGATGAGCTGCTGCTGCAGGGCAGTGCTGGCACTGCCGCGCTGGCCGGAGGCTCCCAGGAGCTTTTTCTGGGCTGGGTTTGTTCATTCTGTGTTTGGGCTGGAAAACAGAGAGAGGTTTTAAAAGCAGAACTAAATTGCTGCAGCAGAAAGGAAATGGTGGAAGTTTCCAGCATCTCCATCCATGGCAGTGTCCAAGGCCAGGTTGGGCAGGGCTTGGAGCCACCTGGGATAGTGAAGGTGTCCGTGCCTGTGGGTGTGGTACTGGATGAGCTTTAAGGTCCTTCCAACCCAAACAGTTTTGGGATTCTGTGATTCTATAAAATAAAAAATTGCAGGTGGTTGAGCTTTTTGGCATCTCCTTTGTGTCTTTTCCTTTCCTATTTTGCTGCAAAAAGGGTGGAGGATTTACAGCCATTCATGGCGGAGGGGCCGATGTGGAAAGAAGGGGCTGAGGTTTGGCTCCAGGGAAGGTGTCACTCACAGGCAGGTGCACAAGTTTGGAATTATTCTGGAAAATGTTTGGACTCCGAGACCCAAACCCAACAGACTGAGAGCCTATGGGACATGGAATGAATATGGACCCCCAGAGCTGCCTTGGGCAGTGCCAGCACCCCGCACTCTGCCTGCAGGGAACAGCCAGAAGTGCTTTGTTCCTCAGTTTCCCTACCAGGAATTAGAAACATTCCTCATTTATAAGTTAATTTTCATTGTCCATTTAAGTTCATTGACACATGAAGAATTTCCCTCAATGCTGAGACAGGGCTCAGGTTTGAAGGCTGGGGGGCTCCTGAAGTGAGTCCTAACTGGAGAATTAGTGCAATAAATGGATCAGTCTTTGTTTTAATGCTAATAGAGATTCTGGCTCCTCTGGGTTGTCAGGAAGTGCAGTGATTGAGCCACTTTACCCTTTCCTATCACAGTAATGAATTCTGCATCAAATGCTGCTGTGTTTGCATCTCTAGCAGCTCTCACTGGAGGAAGGCAGTTGGGGAAATATTATTGTTCAAGCAGGTTAGGATTAAAAAGGGATGAATAACTTTGGTGAGAGAAGAAGAATGTGTTTAATTTTGAATTTGTTATTCCTTGGAGTTTCGTGCAGCCTGCTCTGCTTTCCTCTCAGTTTTGTGGGAGAGGGAGACAAGAACTGCTGCAATATCTGGTGTGATTAATGTCCTGCAGGAACTTAATGGTTATGGAATTACTGCATGTTTGAAGGGTCTGACATGGCAGATAATTTCTCCCTGCTCCCCCTGCCCTGACAACACAAGATTTAAACTTACTGATGCTCCTGAGGAGCTGTCCCAGTCCCAGCTGCAGAGCTGAGGCCCAGAGATGGAGGGGATAAGGTAAATAACCTCTCTGGCCATGGGCAGCTTATCTAAATGAAAACACAGCTCCAAGCTCCAGAATCTCTGCCATCACCCCTGCAAAAGCCCATATTTAAAATAGAAAATGAAATGTTGGAGTTTTCAATTTCAAGTGGGGGCAAGTATTTCAGTTCCAAAGAAAGTAAAAATTAGATGGTAGATTGTTAACAAAAATAAATGCTTCAGTGCCCAAAAATGCCAGAGTGCAAAGTCCCACGTTTTATTCAGAGCACACAAAACCAATCAAGGCCTTTCATGGGATATGAATGGAAGGGATCCACCAGGAGCTCTGAGTCCAACTCAGCCTGCTCAGAACCAGCTCTGGAGTTCCACCAGTGCCTTTGTGGTAGGAAATGCCAGCAGTACTGTTAAAGTTATTAATTCACAGCTCCCTATTTTCCCTGGGATGCTCCCCAGTTTCCTTTTTCCCTACGGCAGCAGCAGGGGCCCCACAGCTCCCACTAGGGAAAAAAATTAAAGAATGGATTTTTCACTTGAATCAAACTTCTGTTATTTCCAGACTTGTCTGGGGCATAAATTGGAAATCAAACACCCAACAAGTTCCTGGCATCCCTGCTCCAGGCTTCATTTTGTCAAGGCTTAGAATTAATTTTCCTATTAAATGAATGCTTTCTTAAAGAGAAGGGGGAAAATGTTTGCACTGATAAGATTGTTCTGTGAACCATTCCTAATGAGCTGCTGTGTCATTCCCTTCTGCCTCCTATTTATCTTGTTTAGATTCCTTCAGTTTGAACTATTCCAGTCCTTTGCTGCCTGCTAAGAGTTTTTATTTTATTTTAACTGGGAGCTTCAAATACTTTTTTAAAGCTGTTAGAAAGTGAAATATTTAATTTATTTCTTTATATATTGGCATTTTTTTCAGGTGAGTGGACATAAAATATATCTGTAACATATATATTTTTTAACTTTGTCATCTTTTTCCGTAAGGTTTATAATCTAAATTTCCATTTTAATACATGGCTTTCCTTATTTCCCAAGGACATTTTCCTTCTTGCCCTGGGAAAGGGCTTGAACTCCACCCTGGCAGCTGTAGGATTACATGTGGAGCTGCCTTTAAGGTGATTTCTATATAAATAAGGTTTTTTTAGCCCAGCTGAGGCAGATTTTTACTACCTGTTGTGCAGCAGGTGCTGTGTGGTGAAGGGTCCCCAGCATCACCAACACTCAGCAGTGGGGTTCGGCAGCTCTGCATTCCTTTCACATGGTAAAACACTCTTGTGGATAAAACAAATACTTACAACTTCTCAGAAAACATTTTTGAGGCGCCTTTAAAACAGGAGAGATGAGCACTGAGGGAGAAAAAACATCCCTCAAGATCAAATTGAGTCATTTTCAAATGCTGCAGGCCAAAACAAGGCTTTTATTGTGCGACTGCCTCATTCAAGGTGACTCCCAGGGCCCCAAACACCTTCAGACACTGCTGGGATTGGGATTTCTTTCAGTCAGGGGGATTTTGTGAGCCTTTGGGATTCACATGGCCAGGCTCTGTCGTAGGTGGGGTATTGCTATTTATCCTTTCTCTCCAGCACAGAGCACCCATTTCCCACTCTGTGGGAAGAGCTCAGCTCTTGCTCGTGGCTGTTGGTGTTTATTGGATCCCACGAAATCTCCCTCTCTTTTAATCCCAAATTCTGGGTGCAGCAGCTGTCCCACAGCTCCCAGAGGTGCCTGTGGGTGCAGGGGTGGATCACCAGCAGGGTCCCTGTGTGGTGAAGCCCAGCCTGGCTGGGGGACGACCACCAGGAGGTTTTAGCCCACTGAGACTCTCCTCTGCCTCCAGAAATTTCAGTTAGAGGTGTTCAGCTTCCCAGCGTATTTTAAGGAATTGAACAAATTAGAAAAACTATTGAAGCAAGAGCTTCCCTCTGCCTCTGTCAGGTAACACCGCTCTCAGAATTTATCTGAGGAAAGAAGAACTTTCACAGCCCAGTGATTCCACTTTTTATTCTTTCTACACTGTGAAGTATCACAATATTCTTTAATAGTGTCATACTTATATTTCACGGTCTAATCCACTTTTCTCCTCCATTCCTATTGTATTTTATCCAGTTGGAAGTCTGGAGCGTGCTCACAATCAGCTGCTCGCGGCGTCGGGAGGCAGCGCTCAGCTTTCATCAGGAATTGTCTCCTTTATTCAAACTGAAACACTGCAAACTTTGTGCTGTAAAGAATCATAATGTCCTGTGCATAATGTACATTTTCTTTACTTTTTCCATTATCTGCCTCGCAGCAGAGCACATTTGTCACTGGTTTTCTTTCCTCGTGCCTTAATGAGAATCTTGGGTTTGGGAATGTGCTGGTTCTGTCCTTTGTGTCTAATCCGTGCCCTCTGTTTCTCTCCCCCTCTTGGAGATAAAAGTGCATTCTGCTGCTGTTGCAGTTCCAGCTGAATTTGATCAAGATAGAGGAACTGACTCATCACCTTTTCCTGAATCTTTAGGAACTGCTGTGGCACACGTGGCCTGGAGGAGCCAGATCAGTGCCGGGCAGTGTCTGCTGAGGCTGCTGAGAGGGAACAAGAGGCTTTGTTGTTGTTTTCACCCATGTTAACTCTCCTTTGGATCCTGACTCTCTTGATTTTATCTTTTATAAGTGGAAAAAGAGGGGAAAAAGCTGAGCTGATGACTGGGAGAAGGACACGAAGTGTACAGCTTCCTCCAATGTTTTCTGTGCCTAATGGGCTGGGACAGTGGTTACTCTCTCCAGGGAATTCTGCTGGAAGCTGTGCTTAATTCTCTGTCCCAGGCAATGCTGGATCCTTCACATGAGTTGCTGCAGGCACCACTTTTCTTCTGGCATAATAACAGGGCTCATAACTCCAGCTTCATGATTCCCTCATAACTCAGCCAGGATCAATGGGAAGCTTCTAAAGGCCCCTCAGTCACTCTGGAGCACTGGGAAACGGAGTTTAAATAGGAATTTAAATGGAAGTGTTAACCTGAGAAAGTGCTGCTTAACAAGCAGGGTCACTTCTTCCCTGCAAAGCCATCTCTGTGTGCAGGAGGGGGTGGCAGAGGTCAGCCTGGATTGCCAGGGAATTGGGACTTGGATTTCTGCAGAGATTGTTTTTGAACATGGCTCCGCAGCAAACAGAACCTTTTACAGCCTGGAAACAACACATTCCCCTCTCAGCAGCAGCTCCTGCCTGGCCTTTCCTGGGGGTCTCATGGGCCCTTTCCTGGTGGTCGTTCCAGAGGCTGGGAATGGGGGAGTTTCCTGTAGGAGCACAGGGTGGTGGAGCTGCTTTGGGCCAGCATCCCCAGGAATGAGCAGAATTGAGTCTTGCCCAGGCTTGCAGTGACAATTTGCTTCAGAGCAGAGCTGTATTTGCTTTGGGGAGTATTCAGAGGGACAGTGGGCTGCAAGGAGGGGATTTTAGAGGATTTTACATTATCTTACAGCCAAGCATTTCCCCTTCCTTCCCTGCACCGAGCTCAGGGTCTGTTGTCTGCCCCAGCTCCAGCCCAGGAGAATGTCAGGACACGACCTCCCCATGTATCAAAGAGGCATCCAATAGTTTGGGTTGGAAGGGAAAGTTTTGACTTGTTTGGATTCTAACCTTCCAGAGCTAACTGCTGTGTTTAAATCCATATAACTGGAATCTACCTTTAGTGGGTCCATAATTAGATTTTTCATCCCATGTTTTCCTGCTCCTCACAATGGATATGTTTCTCATACTGCCATGACACTGGGTTTGTGTCTTCTTTATTTACTTTACTCCTTTAAGCCTCATCTCTGCTCCTCCAATTTTATAAATTAACAAAATGATTTGTTTTTTTCTCCCCAGTGCTGGGGCTGGAGTTTCTGAGCATGATGAAATTTTTCTGTGGAGATGCAGATCCCATGTTTTAATCACTGCTCAGGCCAGGTAAGCTGATCTGGGGTTTATCCCAAGAAAACAGCCTTGGCTCTGGCTGCGCTGCTCTGCTCTTCACCGTTGTTATGCAGCACCTTCCACGTCAGATGCCTTCTGATTTTATTTTGGGAAAAATTCTTGAAATCTAAAGATCTTCCTTTAGTCTGTTTTGCTTTTCTGGGTCAGGGGTTATTGCTGCAATCTCTACTAAAAATTTAAATGGGGTTTTTCCCTCCTACTGCAAAAATCCAGGAAAAGAAAGTGTCTGTGTGGAGGGGAACTTAGAAAGGGAAAGGAAAAGCTGTTGTGTTATGCAGAAGAATTTCCTTGTTTCTTTTAACTGCCTCTTGAGATTAGAATTCTCTGCCTTTATTTTTAGCAGCCAGGCTGGTGGCAGGAACAATTCCTTCCCTTGGCTTTGTCAGTAGGTAAATACCACATTTATTTTATTTAAAGCAAAATCTGGATGCACAGGAAATGCACCAGTCCTCTGAGGGAAGTATGGAGAGCTGGGAATGCAGGCACAGCTTTCCTGCACTCATAATATTGCCATTAACACTGAATTCCTGAACACTGGGTTTTATTTAATGGTAACTTTGTGTTTGAACAGATGGGGCTGTGTAATGTAAAGACAATCAATTCTCATGCAAAAATGATAAATGCAGAACAGAAAAGAGTGTCATTTTGAAGAATTTTTACCATATTTATCTCTGTTACAATGAAGGTTCTTCTAAAGAATAATTGCTGATTAAAGCAGATTTTATCACAGGTAAACTGTTTTCCTCCCTTTCCCCTCCAATAGGTAGAGAAATGTTGCCTTTTAGTTTTGATTTGTCCTTTTCTAACCCACCAAATCCCACTTGTGATTTGTGCTGAAATAGAAAAAGATTAAGTGACATGGTGGAGCTTTAGATGTTGTGCAGAAAATCACACTGTCACAAACTGGAAGAAAAACTCCCAGGAATGTGAATTTACATGGAGTTGGAGAGAGCTCGTTTGGGTTGCAGGGTTTAAATATGATTATGAAAGGGGGTGGAGAGAGGCAGAAAGAAAGCAGAGAATCAGAGGAATGCTGGGATTTAAATTTGGGTTATTTTCTATTTAAATCTGCAGGCAGATTCTCCTGAGGGAAGGAGCCCAGGCAGCTCTGGCTGAGCCCATATGGAAATGCTCCTTTTTCCTCCCCACGGGAATGTGCTCTCCAGCAATTCCCAGTATTTACTGCCAGCACTGAGGGAATTAGTACAGGTTAAATCAGGCCGTGGTTCCTCAGGCAGCTCCTGGGAGGAGGAAGAGGAGGAAGAGGAGGAGGAGGAGGAGAAGGTCCCAGTCCCAGGAGAACCCAGGCTGCTCCCAGTGCACTCTGAGGGGACAGGAGGTGACAATCTGGGAATGGGGGCAGGAGAAGGTCGGGATCCACCAGAGCAGCTTGGGCTGAGCATGGTCTGTCCTGCTCCAAGGTGAAAGCCAAGCATCAGCAGGGCAGGCATGGTTAACTGCCCCTGAACACTGAAGCCTTTATCCCACTTGCAGGAGGGAGAAGCATTGGAAGGAAATTCCCTGCCGAGGTCACAACAAACACGAGCCCTGTGGGCAATGTGTAAGTGCCTCCAGCACAAGCAGCAGTAAAATGCAGGGTCTGGAAACTCCACTCCAATGCCATTTGTGCCATGCTCACCTGGAGCTGGGGAAGGTATTCCCAGGGAAAGGCTGCACCTGGTGAATCCAAGCTGATCCCAAGATTTCCTATTAACTTTTCACTCACCTTTGCAAAGATATTTATTACCTGGGCAGTCCTGACCTTGCTTTGCACTTAGGATCTGAAATTTAGAGTTTATTCCTGGCTGCAGCACAGAATTGTGAGAAAAGGGATGAGGATTTCAGTGGCATCATTAAATCCTGCAGAACATGTGGGACCTCCACTGGCAAGCTAAATCCAAATCAACATCCCAGTGTCTTATTAACCAAACCACTTCAGCTCCCAGCTCTTTTCATGGGGTTGGTTTCATGGAGGTTGAGAAGCCAGAAGTGGAAATAACAGCAAATCCCCCCATTTTGTAAAATAAACAAGCAGATCCCGTGGATGTGATGCTGTGTGTCACATCCTGGGTCTCAGCTCCAGCTCCTCAGGGTGGGGAGCCTTTGATGTCGTTCCAGATTGTTCCTCTCACACAGCTTTGTCTGGGAGGGGAATTCCTGCCTGACAGCCGCTCACACTCCCACATAGCCACACTGTCAAAATATTACATTCTGCCCTAAATTATTTGGTAGCAATGGGAAAAACACCTGCTTGCTGAGAACACTTCTTCCTTTTCATTATCTGCAGGAATTTGGGGGGAGATGGATTACTTAAAATGGTAATGACAGCCCTGTGCAGGAGCAGAGAATTTTTGATTCTTCTTGTTCCACTCCGTGACATTTGGCTGCGTTGTTCTGACTCCCTTTTTCATCGTGTGGGAGCAGCTTCCCGAGGTGAAGGAGATACACCCCATTATTTATCCATTGCATCCTGTGGCATATGATGCACAGAACCTTTTTGGGCTAACGGTGCAGCAAAGGCTGCTCTTTAATTATAAATACACAACAAATACACAGGCAGGCAAAATTGACAGGAGCAAAAGGAGAGCAGGAATAGGAGGAATGGCTTGGAACTACTGTGGTGTGGGAAGTTTGGAAAATTTGTGTTATAATATTCAGAGGTGTGTTTTAATTTGATTGAAAAACGTGACATTTAGATTGACAGGCAGTGCCATTCTGAAAAGGCATTTTTCTGTCTAAACAGTTGATACGTAATATTTATATTTGTCATGTGTTTTTCTAGATACAAGAGTTTTTTAGATACTTTATTGCATGAAAGCCCTCTTAAAATTATTACATGTAGGTTTTCTTAATATTTGGTGATTTATTGTTGGTTGAGGTTGTTTTTAGATAATTTTTTACAATATTATGGTGTCTGTAAAGTGAAATGCACAAAGAGGGGCAGTCTCTTGCCTTCCTTGAAGATCTAATCCAAGAGGAGGAGCTGAACTGGCCACGGCTGTGTTGGGATGTCAGGCAGAGAGCTCCTGCCAGGATGAGGGTCCTGGCTGGGTTTGAAGGGTGGGAATGGGAGGATGCTCAGGATGGAGCTGGATCCTGTTGATGCCTTAAGTTTTAGTTTTCACATTGTTCAGGTTCTGCGCTGCCCAGGTGTGTAGTTTTGAGCTCCATATGAAGTGTCAGTGAGCTCTCTTCACAGAGCAGGCAGACAGAACAATTCATTTTCCAGCTGGGTACCAAGGACAATGGTTACAAGTTTCAGGCCCAAAGCACAAACAACAGTGACTGAAGAGAGAGAACAAGGATGGGACTTCATAACCTGGAGCTGTAATTGGACAATTAACCCTGATATGCAGATGGCCCAAAACTTACAGACATGTCAGCCCTGGTGAGCAGTTGTGCATTTTGTGACCATTTTTGGTCCATCTTGGGTGCAGCCCTGGCCAGGCTCTTGCACTGCCCAAGGTGATTCCTTTAAGGCCTTTCAATAAATGCCTGCTTTATTCTGAACTCTGTCTGGCCTCTGTTCCAGGTCACTCTGGCCTCTGTTCCACTTCTCCTGGCATCACTGCCACCCCACTGCCTGTCCAGCAGGGAGTGACCACAGCAGGACAAGGAGGGGCAGCGTGGCCTTGGAGCAGCCCAGGGTGCCTGGGGCTGGGGCAGGCACACAGGCAGATTCCAGGGCTGGCAGCAGCTGATTCCATTATTCCAGGCTGATTTCAGCAGCTGGAGATGGGACCAGGAGCAGAACTGGCGCCAACAAACCCAGCAGAGAGGGACCAGCCTTGTGCCACCGCCAGCTCAGCTGTGACAGTCCGGGCTCTCATGGGGACACTGAGGTGTTGGGCAGCTTTCCACACCTGGAGACATTTCCATTCCTGGGTGACATCCCAGCCACTGCAGAGCTCTCTCTGCCCAGGAGGAGAGCAGCTCCAAGCAGAGCCCTGGAGTGAGGGGTGGGAGCAGCTCCTGTGGCAATGGAGATGTTTTTATGACATCGGCTGGCCATAAAATCTTAACTCCTTCAAGGGAAAATGGCAGTTCAAAGCCTGTGGAAATAATAATTCCTTGTAAGACGCACATAAATAAATATATTTATGGACATGCAGCTTTCATTGACACACATATAATATATTTATTGTATTGCACTTTAATGTTCCCCCCTATCTATTGCTACAAGTTTTTTGCATATTTATTGTCTGCAGGTAAAGATGAGCATATTAGTAAAAAAAAATAAATCTATAAAATATTGAAGATAGGGAGGGAAAGGAATATTTATTTAGCCTGGAGATTTATTCAATGCTAATGTGAAATATGTCAGCATAAAGATGATGTTATTTGGCCCCTGTTCAACAACCCTTGAGGTTACAGCACCAATTTTCACTGCTTTCAGCCCCAAAGTAGGAGTCATGCTGCTCCTGTGCCTTTGGAGACGTTATTTTAGGAGTTTGAAACCAGAAGAGGATTTTGATGCAGGCTGCAGGCCCTGGAGGGGATGTGGCAGGGTTGGTTGGGTTTGTTCCCGGCCCCAGGAAATGCAGATTTGCTGTGCTTGATCAGATGCCGTTAACAGCGCTTTGGATATGGGGAGAATCAGCTGTGGTAATTAAAAATGCTTCTAAGGCTTCATCAGGCTGAAATAACTGGAAATATTGGGCTAATAACTGACTTGAGCTGGGCTGGGCCCATTGTTCACTGTGGTTTTTACAAAATACCTACTCTAAACCTAAAAGCTTTGTCATGCTCATCACAAGGGGTTTGTAGGCAAATGATATTGTTGGTTCTTGCCTGACCTAAATTATTCTGATAGCAAGAAATGCAAAAACCCAAGTTAAATTACTCTTTAGCAGAAATTTCAGGCAATGGACACTTTTCTATGAATATTTCATGCCAGGCTATAAATAATTCTGTTGGATTTGGAAGATCAGAAAGTGACTACTCGGATGATGTAGGGCATTTATGTAAGGCTGATCGCCTTGTGCCTGCTGCAAGAGACAGATCCATTCATGGAATTCAAGTCATGTGTGGGCAAATGGGACATTTTCCCATGAATTCCTTTGCAATCGCTCTTTGTTTCAACTGTTAAGGCTGGAACAGCCAAACACATGCCCATCATTCACCTCAGATGGTACCTGAGAGCAAAAGGAGATGTTTTCACAAAGCTTTTCCTTTTAGGAATGTTTTATTCAATATTCTAATGCCAGTGCTGAATATATTGTGCTGATAAAATACAAGTTTGTTAAGTACTGAGGTGCAGGTCCCTCTGAACCTTCGCTCACATGTAAAAATCAGCTCCACTTGATGGAATGATCTTCCCTAGGAGCTGACTTGGATGGGGTTTTTCTCTGTCAGTGGGGGTCATCTCTTCGTATCAACCAGGGGAAAAAGAAGAATTAACTTGTTCCTCCTTCTTTATGTCCCTCTAGGATGGATCTTATGCAAACAAACAAAGAAATCAAAATATCCTGTATCTCAGGACCATTCAGATTGGACAAGTCCTCTGGGATCATTGAGCCCAGCTGTTCTCCCACCACTGCCCCATGTCTCCAAGTGTCACATCCACAATCTTTAAACCCTTCCAAGGATGGGGATTCCACCACTGCCCTGGGCAGCCTGGAGAACCCTTTCAGTGAAGAAACACAGTTCAATCCTTTCCTGGTTTGTATGATTTGTTCCAATCACATCCTGCTTAATTTTCCAGGAGTCACAATGCTCATTCACTTTTCTTTCCCTCTGCCTAAAACTTTACTTCTTTTTTTTCCACTGGTAAAATGATAAAGGCTTCTTTATCCAATTTCATTTCCCCTTTTCCCCCATCTATATGATCCCTTTTGTAATGCCAAAAGTGCTGCTCGTCCATGAGAAATCTGGAAAGCAGCAAAGAACTTTCCTGTCTCTTGACAGGATCATGTCAGGCCTTGCATACAGATTCCATGGACACAGCAGAGAAGCAGGAGAGAGGATCAGGAGCTAGGAAGTCAAGAGGAGATTTGCTCAGAACACTGCTGTGCTGGGATCACTGTCCCTGGGAGTAAATTCTTTCTCATTCTTTGCTGTTGCCATTCAAGCTTCCCCTCTGCTCCTTTTGCAGCTGCTGTGTAATTGCCTTGCATTGGAGTTTGCCCAAATTCCAGCTTTTTCAGAGTTTTTCTGTTTTATTTAGAGCTTTTCCAAGTGGTTCCTTGAAGATGTGGAGCTCTTAAATGCTGGTAATGCTCTTTATCCACCGTGGAACATGGTGAATATTCCTGCCACTGTGTGACTGCAACACCAGGCTGAAAGGCAGGAATAACTTTGGGAGCAAACCACAGTGGATGTGTTCTGGATCTTCTTTAGGGAGCACAGAAGGAGTTAAATAAACCAGAGCTGGAAGGACATTCCCAAATCCATAATGCACAAGATTGGCATTCTGTCTGCATACAAATAACTTGGATTACAGGATGTGCCATTGCTTTCGCCATAAAAATATCCACACTCACATTATTTTAAGATACTTCCAAAATAGAGCAGAGTTAAAATATTTGTTTTAAACTATCCAGGGATCCTTGCACAATCTTTTTGATTGCTTTTTATAGCCCTTCTCCACCCTGAGTCATTTAGCAGTTCCCTTTCCCGAAATACCAGTGGTAACTCTCTCTGTCTCTGTGATGGATGTTTGTGTGAATTCATTTCACTCCTCACAGTGAAGCCTTTCAGCACTGCCTCTCCAGTTTGGGACAAATGCAGTCTGAATGGGGGGTTTTAGACAAAATAGTGGGGAAATAAGGTTACCCAGAGCAGCTGTGGCTGCCCCTGGATCCCTGGCAGTGTCCCAGGCCAGGCTGGGCAGGGCTTGGAGCAGCTGGGACAGTGGGAGGTGTCCCTGCCATGGCAGGGGTGGCACTGGGTGGGATTTAATTTCCCTTCCAACCCAAACCATCCTGGGATTCCCTGCTCACTCTGTGGGAGGTTTTTAATTTACCACATTTCACATTCCACACCTTTTCTTGTGGGCCTTGCAATTTCACTATTGATGCAAAAGGCTTTGAATGGCAGGAGGGACTTCACGAAGCTCCTTCCATGTCACTCCTAAGTGGGAACGTGTTTGGGAGCTGCCCCTCTGAAACTGGCCCTGCTTTCATTTCTGCCTCTCATAGCCAAAGGTAACATCACAATGTGTTCTTTTCTTGCTTTTATAAATTGAATATCCAGTTTTCTCCTGGCTTCCCTCAGGAGCATCTGAATGAAATAATTTTGCTGTCCTGCAAAACAGAAACTTTCCCTCCCCAAACTGAGCTGAGTAGTTTTACTTCTTTACTGCTGCTTTTCCTGCAAGCAATATATTTCATTTGCTGGGCGTTTCAAGGTGCTTTGATCTGTATCAAGTTTGAATTTTAACTTTCTTTCTTTATATTTTGAAACGAAATTTTCAGCTTCGTGTTCTGCCAGCTCAGGACATTTTTACATCAGCCCTTTCCCACAAACAATACTGGTTTGTGCCTGTTGGATTTTTAAATGGAAACATTGGGTTGAAGTTGTCACAGGTGTTTTTTGTACTTTACCCCTCCCTGACAGGTGAGAGCCAAAGTATCTTCAGCTGTGGGGATCTTTTCCTTGGATTCTCACAGATTTCCAGCTAAATTTGACATTTCAAATAGTTTCAAGTTCCCTTCGCACACTTATTTTTTCCCTTTAATCTGTTCCAGTTCTCCTGAATTCCACTTTTGTGCATTTTCTAGATTTCCCTCTTGTCCTGGATTGTTCTCCATCTCTTTCTGACACACAAAGCTCCAGTAAGAGGTCGGTAAACTCTTTAAACTGCTCAAAGAAATTACCACTTTTCCCTGCTTTCCATCATCTCTTAATTCTTTACCTTTTGAGCAGTGTAGAATTTTCTCCTCCACCTGTCAGGCTGTGTGTAATTAATGCTGTCTTCCCATTCTCCCAGCTCCCACATCCCTTCCTTCCCATCTCCCCATGGCTCTATTTCCTTTGCCTGTTTGAAGGGACTGATTGTTCTGCCTAAGAGGCAAAAAAAGTTCAAACTGTTTTTCATGTGACAGCAGCAACATCAGCCCAAGTTCTGCTTGAAAAGTGCTGCAGTATCACCTGGGAATGGATTGAACCGCCTCCATTCCAGTCCTCTCTGGGAGATAGAAATGTGTCCATGGCATGGGCTTGGAACGAGATGGGATTTAAGGGCCCTTCCAGCCCAAGCCACTCTGGGATTTTGGGATTTTAGACCCTGCTCCTCCCTTCCAACCCAAGCCACTCTGGGATTTTGGGATTTTAGACTCTGCCCCTCCCTTCCAACCCAAATCATTCTGGGATTTTGGGATTTTAGACCCTGCTCCTTCCTTTAAACCCAAACCATTCTGGTATTTTAGACCCTGCCCCAGGAGGGAAAGGCAGTCCCAGCCTGGTCCCTGGAGGTGGGGACAGTGCCCTGCTGCTCTCCTTCATGATCCAGCTCCCATTCCAATGTATTCTGGGATTTGGAAAAAAACTTGCAGGTGCTGAGTGAGGAGGGGTAGTAACAAATCTTCTTTTGCAGTATTTGTATGAAATTACTGCAGTCCAAGGGGCAGGGAGCTGAAGCTGTGAGTTGGTTTCAGCCACTCAGAGGTTTTTTTTATTTTTTATTTTTAAGAAGTCCATAAAAATGAATATTTGGGTTTTATTTTTAATCTGATGCTAAAGATTTAGAGCAGGAAACGTGTTTCTGTAAGAATCCCACAGCCAGGAGCTGCTGTGGCACCCAGGCTGTGCAAACCCCAAAGTTCTCTCATCTGCCATCGCTGCCGAGGGCGGGGTTGTCACTCTGCAGTGGGATGGAAAAGGAAAATCTCTTGGCAAGAGCAGGCTTTTCCTTATGTTTTCTGGTTTTCCAATATGTTCTCTGAGTTTTTCCAAGCAAAACACTTCCTGCCACATCTTCCAGCAAGCAGCAGAAAGGGAGTGTGATTTCAGTGTGCATGGGGATCTTGGGGGGAGATGACAACCCCAGGAACAAAGGTAGAGTTGGTGCCTCAGGAAATAAACTCTCATTGATAGTAGAGGAGGATGGTGACAGCTCCAAACCTCCCAGAGCTCCAGGAGTGTTTGGACAACACCTCAGGGACAAGGTGGGATTGTTGGGGTGTTCAGTTCTGATCTCTGTGGGTCCCTTCCCACTCAGGATATTCCCTAATTCCACGAAAGGCTGCTTGCATTACTTGCACCTCTCTCCTGAGTTTGATCTGCCTGACTCAGCTGGAGAGAGCAGTTGTCCTGGTGTCTCCACTTTCCTGGGTGTCCTGAACGTATTGGGAACGCTTGGTACTTAATTTGTTCTATTAATAAACATAATTCTTGCATATGTGAGCAAAAATCAGAATAAAAGCCAAAGCAAGAGCTGCCTCATTGCTGCTGCCTTGGCTGGACTCCATGGGGATCAGCTCTGGGGGTGCAGCCAAATCCTGCTCCATGGCAGTGCCCAGGGCTTGGGGAAGGGCTGGGAATTCTCTTCCCTGCACCTTTTGATGCTGTTGAATGAGATTTGTGGTTCATGACAGTGGGAGGTGTCTGGGGTGGACTGGATGGGCCTCAAAGCCCCTTGCACCCCAAACCATCCTGGGATTCTGTTATAAAGTCGTATTTTGCAGAAAAACCGAAAGCTTACTAATTCCCTCACTGGAAAGAGGGGAATAGGAGGGCAAAGCAATCTGCCAAATAATTTTTTTATAAATTGTTTTGCATGGTTCTGTTTTCCTGGACAGCATTAGTTACAACCCTGAGCCAGGTGCCAGGACCTGCTGTTCCCAGTGCAGGGTACCAAAGTGGGCAGGAGCTGCAGGGGTGCACAGGCACTACAACTGCTCAGAGGAGAGCAAAGTACACAGGGAAATTTTGGAAGGGCACTGGGGAATTTTATTTTCTGCAGGGATAGAAGAACAAAGGGCTTGAAGAGTAAATGCTGGTGACAAGAACTCGCAGGACAGGATGTGCTGCACTCCCTCAGCACCTCTGCTGTCTGTTGCATCCCTTGAGTGACACTGGGAACCACCTCCCTGAAGTCCTGTCCAGTCCCAACCTAACGCCAAGCAGAAATAATAAAAGCAGAAACAAACAGGTTGGGGTTTAACAAGGAGGAAAAACCTAATTATACAAAAAGCTTTAATTGATAAATGCAACAGCGAGGCAGTAGAAGTTCTGCTTCTACCAATGCAGAGTTTGGTGTCAGCTCTTATCTCTGATCCAAGGCTGCCATTTATGTGCTGGGTTCATGGCAAATCAGTATTTGATTTTAGGGGACAGCCTGAAGACTCTGGGCAGGGCTGGGTGAGGCTGTGAATGTCCCCAGGGGCTGTTGGAGCTGAGCTTGGCCCCTGCTGTCTGCAGCTGCTCTCCATCATTCCCTCTGGGATGGGATTGGGATGGGAATAGGATCCTCCAGCTCTGTGTGCCCACAGGCAGCACAGGGGTTAACCTGGCCAAGGTAACATGAATCATGCATGAGCAGGGAAGTTGCTGTGCCAGCTCTCAGGCTCACTTAGGCAAGGCTTTTAGGCTCAGTTTTGAAGCTGAGGCAGGGAAAGGATCCCTTGTTGTAGCAAAGCCTCTTGTGCTGTGATTGCCTCTCATTTCCCTCCGCTCCAGCCCTGCCAAGAGGCACCGAATGACACCAGCCCCAAGGCTTCTGACAGTGCTTCACCTTCAAATTGCAGCTTTGCTCCCTCTTTGAGGTGTTTGTCTGTTCCTCCCAGTCTGGCAGAGATGCAGGCTCCAGGAGGGATGTACACACCTGGCACAGTGAGGAGTTGCTGTGACGGGCAATCACACATCAGGCATTTCCTGAGCAGATCCTGCTGTTGGGATTTGATTCCCTGACACATTCGTGTTTTATCTGTTTGTTTGGGAAAGGTGCCAGACAAAAGAGACACAGAAATTTAAATAAATGCAGGTTATCTAGAAGACATGATTTCATATTCACTTCAGGCATATCAAGATGTTCCAGAGCTGGGAAGAGTACAAAGAATAATGTGAGTGCTAGGAGCATTGATAAATTAATTGTACACAGTACTGAGCCCAGCTCTTAAGCTGATTTTTTGCTGTAATTCATGTTCTACAAGCACAGGGAGAGGCAGGAGAACTGCTGCTGGAGCCTGAGACAGCAGTGAATTCTCCTGCAGCAGCAGGTTTGTTATGGATGAAACCTCCTCAGCACAGGAATCCTCTATTACATCGCTGTTCATCCCAGAGAAGCTGCAAGCAGAGGATGAGATTCCCCCTGCAAAGGCTGCTGAGGACTAAATAACAACATTGTGATTTAGGGGATGTGCTTGTGGTGGCCAGAGCACAAACAGAGTTGGAGTGCTTTGGGCACAGTAATCACCTCCTCTGCCTCTGTGCTGGAGCTGAGGGTTTGGTGTGGCCAGAGTTAATAAATCATTCCTGGGAAGTCTGGAGCTCTGCTCCCTGCACAACAGCATTTACAGCCTCACCTGGGCCTGCAGCAGCCCTGGCTGCCTGCACAGGGCCTTAACTAAAAGCAGGATGCTCCAAACTGTTTAGGTTACCATTCCAAGCATTTGCATCCTGGAAGGTGAATTTGGACTCTATAAACAGGAAGCCTTCAGGGGGATCACAAAGTCCTGGATCCTGAGGCAGTAAGGAGGGATCTGCTCAGACATCCCCAGAATTTTGTATGTTTGAGCATGATTTTAAATCCCAGTTCAGCCTGTCTGGGAAGAAGAGGAAAAAAAATTAATGGAGCTCCATATTGAGGCCTTTATGTCAGAATCATTGAATGGTTTGGGCTTGGGAGCGACCTCAAAGCCCATCCAGTGCCACCCCTGCCATGGGTAGGGACACCTTCCACTGTCCCAGGGTGCTCCAGACTGGCCTTGGGCACTTCCAGGGATGCAGGGGCAATTCCCAGGCCCTCTCCACCCTCCCAAGGAACAATTCCTAGTATCCCATCCATCCCTACCCTCTGGGAATGGGAAGCCACTGAAGCGATATTACAGAACATTGCTCTTTTCTATAGAAGAATTCTATTTAAATGCTTGTTTGTTGGACACAGCAAAAATGAGGTTTGTGTGTTAAATTTATCCAGGGCTCTCTGCTATGGGTGGCTGAATTTTTAAACAAAAATCACTTTCTTGTGTTTTCCTGCCCTCTACCTCCATGTCCCTGCTCTCCCACTGTAATTATCCAGTTACTGACTCTGCACATCAGATGTTTAATGTGGGGGAGGAGGGGGATGAACAGTTCAATTAATTAAGCCAAGTTGTAGCAGATCATCATCATTTTTCAAGGTGTCAATTGAGAGATCTCTGGGAGCGCTGCAGATGAGCCAAGACCACCTGGGAATTCAGGCTCTGTTCCCATCACAGCATTCCCCAGCCTGTGGAAATACTTGCCAGAGCTTTGAGTTAACCCCACAGTAGCTGTAAAGGATATTTGCAGGATTGTCCTGAAAGTCTTAATTCCCATCCCTGTAATGCAGAAAAAAACCTCCAGTGAACCCCAGATTATTTCTGCTGTTGTGCAGAGAGGATTTTTGGGAGGGCTTTGAAAAAGTCAGTTGCAAGCTAAAAATTTTAGCTGTAATTAAACCATGGAATGCTGCAGTTGGAGCAGAAAAGGAGGAGAAGGCAGTAAAGCAAATATCTCATATGAAGCACAGAGATAAATGTGATTTCTGTGAGGGTTTTATGTGTCCAGGTAAGAAAACTCTCTAGGTTTATGCCTAGCTTGATTAATATGAAGCCACACAAATTTCTGGTTTGCATGTCTGCTTTATCACACCTGAAACCAGTCTGGAGCTCAGTCAGTATTTTTTGGCTTTTAAAAAGCAGCAGCAGAGGCATTGGCTCTGGAACTGGAGAGGTTTTATGAGGTGGCTGAGTGCTCACACCTTGGAGTGCCCAGAGAGCTGAGGGACATCGTGTCCCCTGCCTGGGCACAGCCTGTGTGTGGCAAACTTCTCTGTTAAGGACTTGAAAGATCCTTAATTCATCCCAGAATCAGATGGGAAGGTTTATAATTTTTAAGGTTCAGCTCTGCTCCCTTTATGATTTTTTTTCTGCACAGCTGTTTGTTGGCTATTTTGTAAATAAAATGTGATTATATTTCTGTCTTTGAACACCAGGAGTTCCTGCAGCCCCCGGGGCACCCCTTGCTCTGTAGGTTGTGGCACTGTCTATGACACGATGCTGATTGGCTTTATTGCTTTATCATCACTTATCCTGCACCTGCTCATTGCTTTGTCACCATTTATTCTGCAGCTGTTGGGTGACAAATCAGGGGCTGAGAGATGGGGCAGGGCTCTGCTCACCTGGGAGGATGGTGGGACAGGACAGCCCAGAGATGCTCAGCTGGAGTTTGGGATCTCTCTGCAATGAGGAGGGATCTGACCAACACCCTGAGGTCACAAAAACATTTTTCTGGGCCTCTGGAAGCTGCTGGAATGAGCAGAAAGTGTGAGCAGAATGAAGATAACAAGCAGGAAGGTTTATTTATATGTTTTAAATCTATTTTATCTTAGTAGAATAGCATTTTTTCTCTTTGGAGAGTTCTGTTGTGGTGGTTTGCTGTCTTAACAGAAGAGGCAGCGATGTCTTTGATGTCTTTCTATAAAGTTTTATCTCTGTGCTCTGGCTGACTCAGAGTCTTGTCACAGTGAATTTTATTTTAATTAACCAGTGTAGAAAGATTGGTTTGGAGGAGAGCAAGGCTCCCTGGCCAGGGGCTGCTGTAGCAGGATCAGAATTTGTTAAACTGCACCCACAGGGTCTGAGCATCGCCTGCTCCTGGCTGGGGCTGTTTATCTGATCCCTGCCAGGCGTCCCAGCCTTCTAGGGCTGGGCTTTTTCCAGACATAACACATTCTAGCAAAGCCTTTTTAATTAGGAGGTTGTTCTCTGATTTTGGCTTTTCACCTGCCTGGGCTGGGCTGTGTGTTTGAGTCTGTTTCCACACCAAACTCCAGAAGCAAACAAGGAATTCAAGGGGAGGCATTAAAAGGCCATAATCCTCCAGGTCTGCAGAACTTCTGTGTGTGTAGAAGGGTGAAGCAAGGGAGTGACAGATGGAGCCTGACCATGGAACTTCTTCACTCCCTTCCTCCTTTCTGGAATTTGAAGTTTACTCCAGAATTTAATTTCTGTCACTGTTAAAGACCTTGATTTTTCAACGTTGGTTTTCAGGCACTTCACTTTTTCTTTTGTGCAACTTTGTCTTGCAGTAGAGCTGTTTCTTCCCTCTTCCTTATTTATTTACTGGCACAAAATCCAGATAATTTCCCAGGCTAAATAAGCAATTTTGTTTTAATCTTATCCTCTGTTCCCACTCCTTGATCATCCATGCAATCCTTGTATGCACTGAAACTCATCTGTCTTGAGCAAAGATGTACAAAATTATACACGAGATTGAAAATTGAGTTCTTTGTGTTCCTACCTATTGGAAAAATGATGTGTAATAGGATCAAACTCTTTTAATTGCAAATTCCCATTTTACATAGAGCACACTTGGTTTCCTCCTCTTTTACTTCTGAGTTCCTGGAATTTAACAGAAATTCCTGCTCTTGCCTCCAAAGAACATCTTTCACTTAACTCCAGACAGGGTTTAGTGTCTCCACACACAGCAGTGAAGTTGAGTCACTCTGTGGCATGGCATTGTGGGGTTTAATTTGGTTTCCTGGGCTCTGAGAGGAATATTTGAGTTGGATTTGAGGAGAATCTCATTTCTGCTGGCTGCTGCTGCTGACCTGGGGACTGTGGGGCTTGTGCTGCCTGGGGAAAGCTTTGCTGCACTTAGGGTGGGTCTCCTCAGGGATGTGCAAGAGCACAGGAGCTTCTGGGCTGGAATCTGGGCTGGGTCAGTGAGGTTGGAAAGGAGAAATGCAAAATGTTTACAGAAGAGAAGAGCTCTTCCAGTATCCCAAACAGCTTTGGAAAAGGTGTAAGCCAGCACCTTCATCAGAGCATTTAGAACAGGTTTATCTCCTGCTGTGTGGTCTCCTGTGGCCAGATCCTGCTCTGCCCCAGCCCAAGGATCAGCTGTGCCTGGCTCGGGCTCCAGGACTGTCGCCAGGGGTGTTCCCAAGACATTTTCTGTCTCCTCCTTCCCAGCCCAGGGAAGAAGAGCTCTCCTGGTTTGTAAACATCTTGCATTTCTCTTTTCATTTGCTCAGTCACTCCCAGAGCTCTCAGTGCCACCTCAGAGAGGTGTAAATCTGTGCATCTTGCAAAGGTGTTGCCTCCACCCCAAAAGGGATTTTTGCTCAGGTTATTCTCCATGACAGACCTTTGAAGGAGTCCCTCAGCCTGTGACTCAGGAGGATCTGCTCTGCTGCAGCCCTGTATTTATTTGCTATGTGTTAATTTTTCTCCTTTAATATTCTATTGTCTAATTGTGGTTCTTAATCATGCTCATTACCTTAAATCATGCTCTGCCAGCCATCCTTTCTGTCAGTGGCAATAAGGTGGGTTTTTTTTTCTCTCTGGAAGGTGCTTGTAGTTGAATATCAGTGTCTCAATAATGAAGATTTATTTGCCCGGGCCACACAGGACTGTGTGGCTCTGTGGGGAAGCAACACATTGGGTTATTAAAAAAAGGGAGAGAAAAGTCAAGGCCTGTAAAACACTTCAGTGATGGGAATGGCAGCCAGGAGAAGTTTAAATCTCTGCCTAAACCAAGGTGGCTGAATTTAAGCCCTTAAATGAAAGCCATGAAGGGTGTTTGACACCTCCCACGGCACTCAAATCTTGCAAGACTTTCCATCCTAAATGAATTTGCATTTCATTTCATATTATTTAATTTCATTTCCAATAACTAGGCCCATCACCACATTTATTAATGTCAATCAGTCTGGTCAAAAGGGGTTCCAAGCCTGGTTTTAGATGTGGGGCTGTCTGAGGCTCTCCAGGTGAATCTGTTCTCCCCAGCCCAGGGCTCCTGCAGGGTCTGGAATTTGAGCAGCACCTGCAGGGGCATTTTGGTACTTGTGGTGGCACAGCTGGGTCAGAGGGTCCAGGTCACTCCCATGAAGCTGAAAATATCTGTGTTTAGAGCAGATATTGAACTGGCACACCTTGCAGAATGCAGATTTGCAGCTGAGCCTTGGGAGGAAGAGGAGGAATTATTGACAAGTCACTGGGAACAGTCAGGCTGTGATGGGACGAGTTAACAGCAGTGGGGCTTGTGGGGAGATCACTAAAATCTCTTTTTGATGGTTAAAAATGAGTGTGTAACTGCTGGAGTTGTAATTCCTGTCACCGACACTCCAGGTTGTGGCACAAATCACAGCTGTCTTTTGTAGATTTGAGAAATAGTTAAATTTTACTTGAAGAATTAAAATTCTCTGTCCTGTTTTTTGGGGATTTCAGTTCCTTTGGATAAAAGCCACGTCTACTCTGGACCTGTGCTTTCTGCTGAATGGATCTAGCTGCTCTTCCTTGTTCCCACACCCCCAGTTTGTGCACCCAAATTACTTTTTCTGGATGCTGGCTCGCTTTGGGCAAATATTCTTGTTCAGTGCATAAATAACCAGAGATATGGAAACTTCCCCATGCTGGAGCTGTGGCTGCCCTGCCTGGGGAGGGCCAGATTGACAGGGCCACTGACATTTGGGGTAATTTGTCTCCAGGACCTTTGCTCATTCTGGGTTCAACCTGTGGTAAATGTGATTTTTGACTCAGGGAGAGGCTGGGACAGGGAGCTGTGGGTTTGGGAAAGCTGCTGGTTGGAACACAGGGGTTTTCCTTCAAAAAGATGGTTTGGGGAACTCTGGATTCCCCAGGATTTATTTAAAAACTTTTTTTTTTTTAAAAAAACAAGCTTTCTTTTAAAGCTTTTTCCTCTTCATTTATTTATTTTTCCAACACCTTCAGCTATAGATGAAATCTATTCTGAGGGGAGCTGTCTCTGTGTTCCTTAGTTTATCATTCAAAAGCTGCCCAAAACTTTCAGTCCTCAAAAATCACTAAGTCTTGAGGAATTTCCAGCACAGTCAGTTTTACCTGTTTTCACTTAGTTGCAGAACTTCTGAAAGAAATGGGTTGTTAAAAAAAATACCTCAATATTTACAATAATAGGTAATGGCATTGGAAGGAGCCCAGGGATCATGTAGAGTCTGCCTTGACTTGCTGGAAGGCAGAATATGGTGCTGGAATTATAAAAAAAAAATAAAATAATTTAAGTGAAGCCAAGACAAGGCTCTCTTTGCTTCTAAAACTAAGAAAAATGAGTTGAGCCCGTAGCAAATGTGGAAGTTTAAATGAAGTTGAGTCAGGAGACTTCCCAAAAGAAAGATGAGCTTTTAATTTTGGAAACATCTTGAATTCTTATTGAAGATGGGTGTGACTCACTTGAGATTAAATATAATTTGTATTGGTTTTAAACTAATATACCAGTACAGATTTGAGCAAGAACTTCAGTGCAGTAGAGGCTGAATATTCCTCTGCCATTTGGAAAGGTGCTGAACTCCCTGGAAATCTCTGGATCCCTTTGGATCTCCCAGACTTCTGGGCATTTATTCACCTCCTGATTCTGCATTATTAACACCTCGTCAATAACTTTTTTGACTCTGTACAAAACAAATCTCCTAAATGACAGGGCTGTGGCAGGGTTTTCAATCAGACATTACACAAAAGCTAACAGCTCACTCTTGTGTTCCTCTGCATCCTCTCTCCCAATAAATCCTGGGATCTGACACGTCCTTGTGCAGACACTCTGCTGCTTCTGAGCAGGAATGATGTAATGGGGTTACTAAAAAGGGCAATAATATAGATTTTCTTTAGCCATAGTGTCATCAGAAGGGTGTAAATCCGACCAGTTTGAAAAATCCAAATCAATTTATTGTGCATTATGAAAATTCCTTGATATATTTTCTGTATTGCAGAACATTGTTGCTTCCAAGTAGCCTGATTTGTAAAACAGAGCTGTTACTTGTAAAGAGATTTTCCTAAATCAAAACATGGCCATAAAAAACTGAAGGTGGCAAAGGATATAATTTCTCCCCGATTTTGGAACAGACATCTTGTACTTTAAGAAAAGGAGACAGTGGAGCAATGTTTCCCCAGTGGTGATACCATAAATTCTCCATGAGGTATGTGATACTTAACTGAAATTATAACTTTGGATGACCAAATCATTGCAAGTCTCAGTGCATCTTGAGTTCTGTGGTCAGAACCCTGTGGCAGACTGTGAAGCATTCAGAAAATGTCATTTTCCACTTTTCAGGGTGGATTGGGATAAAATCCCCCCTGTGAGGAGCTCTGCAGGTGTGGCAGGGGTGACAAGGGGACAGTCCTGCAGCTCCCACATGAACCCTCAGTAACCCAAGTGTGGATGATTCCCTCTGGCCCTGAGATGTTCTGGGACAGAGCAGCTGGTCCTGCCTCTCTGCCCCTCTGGGTGCTGGCTGGGTGAGCAGGGCAGCGAGTGGGGATTACCCAAAATTCAGGTATTTTCACAATCTGGTCTGAGAAAGGAACCTGAGGCACAGCCAGGAGTGTTTGTGGCCCCTGCACAATGGAGCTTTCTTGGCTTTTTGCATTTCCTCTCCCTCGACTTTGCAGCTGCCATTGTTGTGTGTGGTTTCCTGGGGCAGTTGGTGGGAACTGAGCTGAGGCACAAAGGATGATTTGCTTGGAGAGGAGAAGTCCAAGCCATGGCTGGAGATGTCTGTCAGAGGAGCTGAGGAGCCCAGGAATGGCCATGATTTTGTAGATCTTAAGCTTCAAATGACCAAATTACACTGAAAATAGCAAAGTGATGGTGCAGTGACAGATGTGTGCAGGCTGACCACAAACTCCTGTTTCCTGCTACTGGTTCCAGCATCCTTTGGGTTTCTTTTTGTACCAAGTTAAAGCTCCCATCCAGCAAACTCTCAGCTGTGACAGGAGACTCCCAACACCCAAATGTGACATTAGCCTTTACCCAGGCTAGAGGCTGTATTCTAGTGTTAATGCAGGAATTTCAAAACAGGCAGAGCTGTGAATGCTATTTATAATTTTCCAGCAATAAAAACATAGTTTTGATATATGGAAAATGCTGGCAATAATTTACAGCATCACCATTGTAACACAGATGTTATTGCAGTAGTATTGAGGCAGCTGAGAACCCTGTCCAGCAGTAGTTAGGACTAATGAGCAAAAGCCTGGATATTTATCCATAAATTCCATGATAGCATTTCCAGCATTACTTGTCTCCGATATTCCTAAATGAATATTGATTTTTATGACCCAGTAACATGCTGGTTGTGTAGCTGTGCCTCCTTGCCCAGTCTGTTGAGGGTGTCTCAGTGTTTGGAAATGTCCCAGTGGCTCTGGAGGGGAGCTGGGCTGGTGTTTGTGCCCTGGGCACGTCCCTGCCCCGGGCTGGGCTGGGCTGTGAGCAGGGATTGGCAGTTTGAGGCTTTACAGGAGCTTTAAAAATGATCTTCTGGGTGGTGCACTAGGTCTTGATCTGCTGGAGGCAGCTCTGATGACTTTTCCCTGTGGAATGTTGGCCTGGAGTTCAGGGATCTCCTCTCCTCCAGGTGCTGCAGCGTTCTCCAAGGACAGGAGCAGTGCTGGGAGTGTGAGCTGTGATCCTGAGGGGCATGGAACTTTTGAGTAGAAATAATGATGGGTTTGGGAGTTGTTCCTGTACAAAGTCTCCATTCCTGGAGGGATTTGGAAGCTGGGTGGAGGTGGCCTTGGAAGTGTTGCATTAATGATTAGATTCCATCTTAGAGTGATTCCAAACTGAAATGATTCCATGGGTGTTTGGAAGCAGAACATGAAATCACTGCTTCCAGAGAAAATCCTTTGGAAGTGAGATTTGTGAATCCCAGTGTGTGGGGAGGGGGATTTATTACATGCTGGCAAACTGAAGGTTTTGAGAAATAATTGAATTTCACTCCTGGTTTCCCATCTCAGAAGCAAACCATCCAAGAATAGAGTGGTGGTTTCTGGTTGGATGAGTGCCCATCTCACAGCTCCATCTTTGCACTTCAAGATATTTGCTTTCTCTTCTGTTGTCTCCTGTGCACTGGGAAAAATGGCATATAGGGAAAGAAGTTTCCAAGCTGTCTTCTTAGAGTGAACTCTGGGACACTTTTATTTTTAGATTAGCAAAATAGGTTAATTCTGAGAGTTGCTAATTGCTCAGCAGCTTTTATTGATAATTTTTTAATTTCTCAACTGTTTTGACTACCAGGCTTTTCCATTCCTCTTCTGCCTAAAATGATTTTATAAGATATCTACTTAGGTGATTATTATGAGCTAATAGTTATTATGAACTACTCACAATTTAGATTTCAAGGCTTGCAGATGGAATTTGAATTAAGTGATGAAGTATTTCTACCATGTAAGGGCAATTTCAAGGCGGGGGGGACACGAAAAAACCCAAACCCATCAAATGAGATATTAATTGCAAATTATTACCTCAGATTTAATCAAAAAGGATTTTTTAATATAGGAAGTAGAAAGTATATTAATCTAGTTTTAAAAACTGTCTTATGGAAATGAATACAGAAATATGTTCTCAATGGGAAATTGTAATGTTTCAAGAATACTGTGTTGAGAGAGTAATGAATACATTTGGAAAGAGTAATTGCATATTTTAAAGGAATTATCCAACTAATCATAAAATTCCTGTTGGAAAGAGTGATTAGGAAATGTTTGGATTTATTTAAGTATAGAAATTGCAAATTGACAGCAAAGGTCGGAACCCCCTGTAATGAGGAATATTTGACTGGAGGGTGACCCTTAGCATTCCATAGGTAACTCTTAGGAGTTCTTGTATTTAAAGATGGAAACTGAAGAATCCATTTCTTCTGTGTGGCACATCCTGGGAGCTGAACTGGAAAGGTGAGGGAGGGATGAACTGGCAATTTCCTTGGGAAAATGTCAGTGCCCAGCCCAGGCTGAGCCTGCCCGGGATGTGCTTTGCCCTATTTCCAGTTTAAGATCCTGTTTTCATGTTCAATTACCTCCTCTAAGATGGAGATAATGTTCATCCCCTGATTGCAGTGAAGGGCCTGGCACTGAGTTCTGTTCCCCTGGCACTGAACCAGGGCTCTCCTGGAGCTCTCAGCGCAGATGCTCCAAAACCTTTCATGGAACTGCGCTGGAATCTGGGAAAATTATGTGTGATTTTCTGCCCTAATGGCTTAATTACCTGCTGGTGGGTGCTGTGATGGGCAGGTAAATAACCTGTAATTTTTGCTTAAACAGCTATTTTTAAAAAAGGTTCTGTGTGTATTGTGTGTGTATTTCCCTTGTGCATGGTTCATCTGCCTGTGCTCCCTAAAACATTTCCATGTCCTTCTCTTTTCCCATGCTGTGGGAGTGGAAATGAGATGTTCAAGCATTGGGGTCAGGCCATCTGAAAGAAAAGGAGGTGCAAAGAAAGGTAGGAAGAGAAAAGGCTCACACCCCGCTAAGTAAAAGAGTATTGATTTTAATTTAATTTTTTTGGCGAACTTTGGCTGCTTCTCCATGAGCAGACCACTCAGAGAGGAGAGGATCAGAAGATGGAATTCAGGAGTATCCATCTACAGTGCTCATGGAACAGATTTTTCTGCAAAAAACTGTTTTGTACAGTTTAGCCCCAGGACCAAGTTCTAGGTGCAGTTCAGAGCTGCCAGAAGTCCCAGGAATTGGTTGGGATCATATTCACCTGCCTCTTACCAACAGCTTTAACATGGTCCAAACTAACCCATTTTTAAGCACTTTTGGAATGAAGATTCTGATTTAATTTTCTCTTCAAGAAGTCGAATTGGCGTTCACCAAAACTGCTCTGTGCCCTGCATTAATGCCTGGTAATTGGGATTGATGAGAGGATTTGTTTCTAATCCACTCTGGCTGTCTAATCACAGCCCTGGTGCATAATGAGCCTCGTCAGCTGACACCGAGGTGCTCCCGATGAAAGACAAAGCAACGGCTGTGGGTAATGCTGGGATTTCCTCAGGACAAATTAAACCACCAGCTTTTGGGATGACAACTCACAATATTAAAGAGATTTAGCAGAGGGCTGTGCAGTGCATTAATTGTGACATTAGAAAGCATTGTTCTCACCTGGCTCAGGCAGTAATGCCACTTTTCACACCAAATTTGGCTGCTGAGAACCTCCCCTGGCTGGGCACAGAATTCTTGAGGGATTTTCCAGGCACATGGAAATACGGGCTCAGGAGCGAGGTTGTGGAAGGGAATCTTGTTTTCAGTGTGTCCCCTAAGAGAGTTTTTATTGCTTCTCCTGTGACCTGCAGACCTGATCCAGGGTGCTTTGTCACTTTTAGCTGTGGGGACATCAGCACAGGGATTGTCATGTTCACTGTCCCCAGTGTGGCTGGTGGAGGTAACATCCAAGCTCATGTGGCTTTTTTTAAGCCTTTATATTTGCATGAGTTTTTGGGAAGCATCACTTAACACCTTCCCCTCCTGTGGTTTGCTGGTTGGAATTTTAGCTTGGATGGAGTTCTGAGCAGCCTGGGACAGTGGAAGGAGCCCCTGCCCATGGCAGGGTGTGCAATGGGAGGAGATTTAAGGCTCTTCCACCCATTCCATGACTCTACACCGGACCTTGCTAATCCCCAGAATTAAATAAATTCTGTGGTAGGCCTGAGTTGGCCCACGTAGCATCACGTCATGGTTCTCATTTCATTCTAGGCTGGAATTTGATCTCTCTCTTCCTAAAGTGAATTATTCAGCACTGTCTCCTGGAGCTCAGCAGTGTATGCTGCTGTGTGCTCAGTGCTCTCATCTGAGAAATGCCATGGCATTGTGGAATAGGCAAGTCAGGGAGAAATCCTTTGATCAGACAGCTTTGTTGCTGAGAAAAGAGAACAGAGTAAATGCAGAGTAAAATAACTTTTTTTCCCCTAAAAATTGGCTATCTTTCCAGATAAATTTAAATAATTCATGACAGTTTACTGCAGATTTTTATTTAGAACTAATTCAAAGCACTGGTTCATCACATATGTTCCACCTTGGAACAGTTTCACCTTCTTTATGGGATATTTTTCTATGGATTTTTTGGCCTGTAATTACTGTAGATTTAAAAAAATATTACCTTTAATATTCTCTGGGTAAACCTTAAAAAACAGAGGTGTTTTTTCTCTCCACAGACTGAGTGCTCTGAATATGAGGCAGCATTCTTTGGTGAAAGGTTAAAGCCTTTAAAGCTGTTCATGGGAACCTCTGGGATACCTCTGTAGTCCTCCAAGTGTCTATTCCTGTACTCGCCTCTTGTGGCATGAATTAATCCAGGCTGAGTTAAAAACCTCCCAGAGCAGCCTCGTTTGCTGAGCAGTACATCCTGACACGTTTTCATTAGCAAAAGCAGCGCTTCAGCCCTGTTTGTTTGCATCTCCTTGTCCTGCTTCAAACGCCGCCTCGCGCGCGCCGCTGTCGCTTCCACCACCAAGTTCTTTCCTGCAGCCCTTGGGGTCCCAAATTCCAGAGCTGGGGCTGTGCTTGGTGCTGGGAGGGTGCACAAGGCGCTGCTCTGTGTGTGGGATCCCAAATTCCAGAGCTGGGGCTGTGCTTGGTGCTGGGAGGGTGCACAAGGCGCTGCTCTGTGTGGCCATGGTTGTGTCCTGCCCTCCTTGCTCAAAGGATGGTGGGGCCAGGTGGGAATTGGGCTCTGCTGCAAGTAACCAGCAGTGGGACAAAAGGGAATGACCTCAAACTGTGCCAGGGAAGTTCAAGATGGACGTTAGGAAATGTTTCTTTGTGGAGAAAGTTGGCAAACACTGGCACAGCCACCCAGAGCAATGTGGAGTCCCTGCCTTGATGTGGCACTTGGGGATGTGGGTCACTGGTGGCCTTGGCAGTGCTGGGGAATGGTTGGACTCAATGAGCTCAGGGGGCTTTTCCAGCCCCAATTCCTGTGATTCCAAGACTCTCTGGGGTTTGGTGTTGCTGGTTTTATTGCTAGGTACTGTCTAGGATCCCAGCTTAAATTCTTAACTTCTCCTGAATTCTGATAAACCCATGTAAGGTATTTATTAATTTAATGTGTTTATTTAGCTTAGTCTTGGGAGCACAGGCTGAGCCCTGGTCTCGAGGTCTTTTGTCCATATAAAAATCATGTTCACTCAGTCAAAAAAAAGGAGAATTGTGTTGGATAGAATTTGCATCTCAAATCAAAGAGCAAGTGATAAAAAGGGGGCCTGTTCTATCACCCTTTTACATTGCTGTCCCTGTGCAGCAGGAGGTATTTCCCCACTTTGCTCCCTTTCTAGCAATAATTTGAGTATAAAACTCAGGCTTCATGCTGGATGTGCTGTCTGCCTGCTGTGTGCAGGAGCTTTGGATTCTTGGATAAAAGTAGAATTCCATCAGCATGCATTTTCTCCCATGTGAGACTGGTGCCACTGAACAACAATAATCCACTTTCATGGCCAGCAGTAGAACAATGAAATTGTTCTATTAAGTTTATTCAAGCGTAAGAACTCCTGCTAATAAAATAGAAAAGGAAAACGAAAAGGATCTTGTGGAGGATGTCCAGTGGAACCAAGGCCAGCCATGACTGAGATTCTTATGGTCAGTGAACTGTGGGGTTTTCAGGGTAAACCTTTTAGTCAAACTGCTGAAATCTGGACTGAAAATGAGAAAGATTTGAACATCATCCTGGATATTTTATTAAGAGATGGGTAGAAACCTCTCCTGAGCATTCATCACAGGATGGCATTTGATGTACTTGGTGGATTAATCAATTTATCCAACATTCCCTGGATAAGGAAATATTTCCAGCTTGGAACTTCAAGCAGCAGAACTGAAGGCCCAAGGTGTTTTGTAGTATTTAAGGATTTAGCAAGATCACACTTGGGGAGATTTTCTGTGACTCACCCAGTGCTACCTTGGTTTGTATCATTTACACCTTAATGAGCACTCCACCTGTGTAGCTCTAACCTTTGGCATTGTCCAGACAGTCTGAGATAACTCCTGCTGTGATGTATTTCCTTTCTCTTATCATACACTAATTCAGGTACCTCTTCATGTATAGATTCTGCATCAGGAAACTACAGAAATGTTAGGAGGAAATGATCTTGGTATAAAGAAGAGCAAAAAGCAGGGAAATTCCAGGGGCCACCTGTCCTCTCTCTCAGCTGGGTGACTAAGGTAGAAAAGTTTTCATCTGGTTATGAAATAAAGCAGCCATTTCCAAAGAGAGAACACTTAATGGATTTAGGGGTTTGTAATTGTTTCCCCCTTATTTCCTGTTCTCTTATCTGTACTTGACTGGGAAAAGTGCCTTGAAAAAGTCGAGCTCCATAACTTAGATTGGATTGCTCGTCCTCTAGCAAAGAATATGCTCTGCAGCTCCCTGGGGTGTTAAACAAATAAATAGAGAAGGATTAACACCAGCTTGTGTGGCTACCAAGAAGTTAAAGCATTACTTAGAGCAGTAAAAAGGATGTGAAGATTTAGTGCTGCTGTGCAGTGCCCTAAATAACAGCAAATTAACTCATAAAACATGTCAGGGCTTGGTCCTTCAGCCACTCCATCCGTGTGGAGCTGCCCCTGGAGCCAGCCCCGGGAACGTGGCTGGAGGCACCTTGGGAGGAGCTGCTCAGAGCTGCAGAGTGTTTGTAGGAGAATTACATAAGGCAGAGATGGAGTAACTTTAAAGAATTTGCTCCTTTTTACTTTTAAATTTTTTTTAATGACCTTGCTGTAAATGGAAGTGTCCGTTCTCCAAGAGAAAGATTCTTAAATCGGGCCTGGGAGAAGGAAAGAGCAGGAAAACACTTGCTGATGTCAACTTGAGTTTTGTTACATAAATCCAGCTCCTGGGACATTGTTAAACACCAAAGGGGTGGCTGTGGCTACTCCTACCAGAGCTCTTTAGGGTGTTAGGAAACTTTCAGTGTAGTGAAGTTTTTCTAAAGTATTTTCAGTGTTCTGGCAGTATCACAGCAGCCTAGCTGCTCTTTCCCTCTCCTCCCTGCCCTGGTGCTGTCTGAGGGCTGCAGTAACCACAGCAAGGGTTTCATGCCCAGAGTTCTGGGTGTGTTTTCACAGTGTTTTAGTGTCTCTCTGTGGGACAGTAGGAGAAGGGATGCTCTTGGCTTTATCTTCTTTCCTGGCTATGATCCCTCTCCTTTTGCTTCAGTCATTGTGCTAAGTGTGCTTCTCGTGTTGCGGCTCCAAGCCCTCGCTCAGGAGCCCCTGGTACCCTGAGGATCCAACATAGGCTTTCCTTCCACCTGGAACACGGGCTGGAATGTTTGTGGAATCCCCTGTGGCTGCCCCTGGATCCCTGGAAGTGTCCAAGGCCAGGCTGGACAGGGCTTGGAGCAGCCTGGGACAGTGGGAGGTGTTCCTGCCTCTAGCACTGGATGGGATTCAAGGTCCCTCCAACCCAAACCATTCTGGCATTCTTTGATTTTCTCAGTCTCAGATCAGGGCTGAGAAATGTTTTTGTTCCTGTTGTGCTGAGCAGTTTGATCCACAAGGTGCAGCTGCACCCCCAAAGAGCTTGGCTTGTCCCTGGCAGCACCAGGCTGGGAAGTGGCTCCATTCTGGGATGGCCATGCCAGGCAGACTGGCCTCTGCAAGGACAGGGCAGGCACCCAGCCTTCCTGTGCCACAGTTATCCATGAAACTCTGCTCCACGTGGGGAGAAAAGGCTGGGGATTACTTGGATATAATTTCCAAACTGTGAGTTGGTTTGATGTCCATCTCAGGGAGTGCCTCATGCCTTGCTCTGCAGATCCAAATAACAAGGAGGGTGTTTGTGCTTCACCTCAGAGAAGCTGATCCACCTGAGTAATGAGATTATTAATTTCCTACCAACTCGAGGTCATTTTGTTCAGCCAACTGTGGCCACTTGTGTGAACTCATTCTCTTGTCTGGCAATGTAAACCCTCTCCTGTCGTTAAATAATCCTAAAATATTTTTGTGGTGATAAATTTTATATTTAGGGCCAAAAGAAAACTTCACAGACACTTTGAGTTCATTATTTTCAATGTTGTGAGTTTATTTGTGGTTGAGTAGAGAAGCTGTGAAAGATCTTTTTTGCATTTTAAGATGGTTTATTTGCTGCTGGAGCACGGAGGAGATGGGCTGGGTGACCTCCTGGTAGACCTTTAATCTCCTGCATGGCCACAAATTTGTTCCAGACCATCCCAACTCAGAGTCCTGAAGATCAAGGCAGTCAAGCTTTCCTGGGGGTCTCGAGTTTGCTCAAGGCTTCGTGGCTCCCTTTTTAAAATTCTGGAGCTTTGCTGTTTTTCTCCATGCAATGTCAGATCCTATTAACGTTGGATCTGAGCATCTTATTAAGGAAGTAATTCCCTGATGTGTGTGGGGCACCACAGCTGTCCTCACAGCACCCTGGCAGGGCACTGCTGGGCAGGCCCCAAAACTCCATGGGAAGGGTTGATGACAGAAGGATTTGGAGGGCATTTATGCCTCTGTGCCCAAAGCTGGGATTATAAAAATCCCTCCTTGGATATGCCTGGATTTGTGAACTCCTTCAACCTCAGAGGTCCTTGTGCATTTCCAGCTCTGCTTCTCCCTGCCCTGAGCAGTTCAGGGTGGACACTGGGACTTGGATGGTGGGGCTGAGATATTCCAGTGCCTGCTGAGGGCTTCAGGCACCAGGCACTGCGGATTTTTTCCTTCTAACCAACCCCAAAGTTCTGAGCAGGCTCCTGGCGATGCTGCTGGGAGCAGCCCCTGCTCCTGCCTGCCCTGGCCACCTCCCTGGGGAGCACCAGGCCTGGAGCTCCTGCTCAGGAGGATGTGCAGGGGTTTTCTCCACTCCCACAGGCAATTACATTCTGGATAGGAATGTGCTTCTGGTCCCCATCTCTTCTATTCCCTGGGGTTTCAACCAAATGGAAAGAAGGATAAATTATTTAAAAATTGAAGAAGTTTATCTATGACATTTAATTAGTGTAAAGGGACTTCTCCTGATCCATGAAATTCCCAGTGCAGCATAAGCATATCCAGCCCTCATCGATGATGGGGTGATCCATCAGCTCACAGCCTCTTTCCTATTACCAGAAGTTTATCCTCGGATCTGGCAAAGGCCATTCATAAATTCATTTGAGAGGAGTGTTGTTTGGAGCTGCTATTATCCAGTGTAATTCCACAGCTCCAAATCAAGCTGTGATAACAGCTCCGTATCTGACAGGCCAAGCTTTTCAATCACACTTTATCACCAGTGCAGATGTCTGTAAAGGAACAGGTTTTTCTCAGAAACAATAGAGATAAGCAAAGGTGGCTGAGGAGTAATTTAGAGAGGGAAGAGCCTGGAAGACGTTTCCATTTCAGTATCCGGAGTCAGGAAGAGCACACAAACCCCTCATGTTAGAAATGGCTCTGAATAATTCCATAAGATGATTTTCAATCCCTTGGTTATTTGCTCCAAAGTAGGAATAAAGGAATTAATGCTCTGTCAGTCACACAGGGCCTTGCAGAGAGACCTGCTGCAAAGCTTGGGGAAGGGGAAATCTCTTTTTTTCCATTCTGGAGAAAGGGATGCTCTGAGGGAAGGCAAAATGTGGGTCTTCAAAAGCACAGAAGGGTTTTATTAACCTGGGCTGACCCCCATGACTGCACTGCATGGCAGTCATTAACCTGCACTGCCCCTCCTGTCACAGCTGCTCCCTTGGTATTGCCACTGCCACTGGGTTCTGCTTCCCATTTTCTCCACATTCATGGAAGCTTCTGGGTGCTGAAGTTGGCAAGGGAAATAAATTCCTCCCTTATTTTGTTCTGTTAGAAAAACAACTTTGAACGAAGGCAGATATTTAAACAATTTCTGGGACTTTTTTTTCAAAATCTTGGGTTAGAGTTTGAAATAATGCAGAATTTTTGCTGTTCTAATGAATGCTGTTGGGAGGTTGAGCCCTGGGTTCTCAGTGTAAATTTCAGTTCTTCTGACGTGCCTGAAAATGAATCCTGGGCTTCTTCTCATGACCCTGGGGCTCCTCAGTTTGGATGTGGCTGAGGTGTTCAGGGTTTTGTGATGGATCACTGGGCAGGGAGAATCTTTCTTGGGTTTGTAGCAGTCGCTGCTGTATTTAAATCTGGTCTTGTGGAACCCCTGGGTTGTACTTGGAGTCCAAAGAGCCACTCAGGAAATTGTCTCCGTTGCTGAAAAGTGAACCCAACCCTATTTTTTCACTGTTTATTGGAGTCTGAGGGCCAGTTTAGCTCCAGCTCCAGTATCTGAGAATTACAGTGTAGTAGGGTTGTCTTCTTATAGAGGAAGGAAAAAAATGCAACAACTGGAAATGTATGAATCTGCTGGGAGAGGAAGCCCTGGATTTTCTCTAAGACAGCACAGAAATTCCCATACCTGTGTCAGAAAATGAGGCTACAGTCCAGTGCTTAATGGTGGGAGCTGTTGGGGCTGGAGCCATGGGCTGTTCCAGGAATCTGAATTCAGGCCTGGTTTTCAAGGAAAAAGCGGGGAAACTGTCAAATTTGTGGCAATGGAATGTACATTGCTCAATATTCCAACATTCTTGGGTCACTAAAACTTCTCTAATGACAAATGAAGAGTGAAACAGCCCCTGGAAGTGAGAGAAATTGGATTTATGCCTCAGGAGGGTGAGTCAATAGGGCTGAGATATGAACACATCCCATTAGTGCACATCACTGCAGACCTGGGGTTGTTCCTGAGCAAGGGACCTGCAATGTACTGCCCAGGCCTTGGGATTTATTAATAAGAAAAGCAAAAATTATAAATCACATCCTGGGGAGAATAAAAGCAGAATTGGTTCCAGAGCCTGAATCAGAGCAGCTTTGCCAGGTTACCTGTTTAAAAAAAGAGGTGGTTTCATGGCAAATGTGTATTTGCACAGAATAACTTCAAAGTGCTTTTCAGGAGAAATTTAACTTCTGTATAATTTAAACAGGCAGCTTTCCTTGGACTTAAATAGGAATTGAATAATGCCACGGGCACTTCTGTATTCATACATGATTTAAGAATTATTAAGATGGATTAACACCTTTACAAATACTGGTAAGAGGTGCCCAAGTCATGAGAGCAATCATCACTGGCACGCAGAGCTTTGTAATTGATTTCTAATTATTGATCAGAACAGAGCTCCTTCTATACAGTAGCAACAAATGTTAGAGCATAATTTCTATTTAGGGGATAATTATTGCCCAAACCAGGTGCTTGTCTGTGTACAAATATAGTCTGTTTAAACCCCTTTGTGCTTTACAGAATGGGGAATATTTTTGAAGCGCTTGAATGTGGTCTTGTCTTGATCAGAACCAGCAGCTGTTGCTTTGCCAGCATTTCAGAAAAATACAGGAAAAGGCCCAGCAAAACAGAGCTGAGCTTTGGTTGGAATTTAATGTCCAGGCCCTCATTCTGTGCCCTGCTGAACCTCCTGATGCTCTAGTGTGGCCAAACAATACCTCCAATGCCTCTGCTTTCCATGAGTTAATGCTGGGGTGTGATGGCTGCAATCCTAGTTGCTGATAAGGCTGGTTTGGGGCTTTTTAGCTCACTTGGTGCAGGAATTTCAGCCCCAGGAGGGCAGGTTTTCTCCTCTCACCATTCCCCAGGCTGTGTTGTCTTTCTAGGGAGCAGCTTGGGGGTCCCCCAGGAGGGTGGGCAGAGCCAGATCCATCTCCTCTTGCTCTCCCCCATTGTCAGAGAGATCTGGCAGAGCAGCATGATGATTCTGGAACATTATTTCCTCCCAATTCTGTGCTTGCTGTCTGAAAAATAGCATTGCCTTGCTGTAGAAAGGTTGTGATGCTGAGAAATCACAGAAATGTTTGATTCTTTCTGTGAGGAAGGACAGAGCTGGATAGGAGGGGGAAAGGGAAAGGGGAAGTTCCCATGGTCTGTGCCGAGCGGGAATCGAGGTAAGCTGATGGAGGGGGAGAGAAGGGAAAACGGGATGGGTCTGGGAGCTGCTGGAGCTCAGAGCTGAGCGTGGAGGGAAGCGTTGGGGTGGCAGAGCCCATCTGGAAGCGCTCGGTGTTGGCGGGGCCGGGGGCATCCCCGCGGGGGCTCCCGCACCTCCCACCCACTCCCGGCTCCTTCTCCAACCGGACCCGGGGGAGGAATTTTCCCGGAGCGTGGCTCCCAGCTGGCTGTGGGAGGTGATGCTGCATCGCCATCTGCTCAGGAGGTGGGAGAGAACAGAAAGGGCTTTTTCCCTGTGCTATTTCAAGAAAGGGAAAAAAGGAATTCATGTGTTTCTGTGTCAGAGTTTGCAGCTTTCAGTAATCACAGCAAAACCCCGTGGAACAGCTGAAGAAGTTCTCATGCAATGGGAAATAATTATTATAGTCAATTCCTTTGAAGGTTATTGTAGCAGCGTTTTCTTCTCTTCCAGAGCAGTGCTCTGTTATGGATAGAGTTAACAGTCGATTCTGGGCTCTCATACCGAAAATTTATTATTATTATTATTATTACTACTTTGAATTGGAATTGTTGAGCCACAACATAAAGGAAATGAGAACCAATCAGTCAGTGCTGTTCACAGGCAAAGGCAGCAAGCCCTGCAGTGAAGGAAGGGGTTTATCCTTCCAGGGCTGGGAAGGGGGGAAGCAGGGAGGGAATCTTCACCAGGAACTGCAGTGGCAGGACATGGAGTAATGGGCTCAGGCTGGAAGAGGAGAAATTTAGGTGGAATGTTGGGGATCAATCCTTCCCTGGGAGGGCAGGCAGGCCCTGGCACAGGTGCCCAGAGCAGCTGGGGCTGCCCCTGGATCCCTGGCAGTGCCCAAGGCCAGGCTGGACATTGGGGCTGGGAGCAGCCTGGGACAGTGGGAGGTGTCCCTGCCATGGCAGGGGTGGAAGAAATTATCTTTAAGATCCCTTCTGATCCAAACACATTCACAGAAGTCATGTCTTTCCCTCCATGGCCACCAGAGCCAATGGTGACCAATACATTCCATCAGCAGATCACATCCTCTTTACCTGCTCCTAACTGGTCTCTGAAAGTCAGGTCATTGAGGCTCCCCAAAACTTCATTTGGGTTTGTTTCTATGCTTGTTTCTTTGTAGATGGTTTGACACAGCAAAAATTATTTCTGCCTCAGTAAAACTGGTAGTATTTGAAATTATTTGTCATGCTTTTACTAAGTCCTGGTTCAGCAAAAGTTTCCTGGAGTAGGGACTAGAACCAACAGAGGTTTTGCCTAAGCACAGGCTGGTGATGGTGATGTCAATGCACTTCACTTTATTTTCTAAAGCCAGCATCATTTTGGGTACCCAGATGGATATGCTTTTCCTGACTGCACATTTCTAATGTTCCACTGTTGTGCTCCCGTTTCAAGGTGAATATTTCACTCTGGTGCTGATCTCCCTTGGCTCAGTCCTGCTTGCAGCGGGCTCTCATTTGAAGCCCAGCCTGAAGCTGGAGCTGAGTGGCCCCGCCGGAGTGGCCCCGGTGACACGGTGACAGGGTTTTTGGGTTATTATCCGCAGCAGCTCTGCCCCCATCTCCCTCCTGCTGCTGCCGGAGCTCTGCCGGAGCGATGCTGGTGCGGATAACGCTGGTTCTGCCGCCCAGCCCGCTGGCAGCTCCGCCGCTCGGGCACGCAGAGCTCGGCAGGTGTTGGAATCCCTCTGGAGCGGCCGCGGGCAGGGCTGGCAGGGTCGGAGCGGCTCTGGTGTCAGGAGGTGTGACAGGGTGTCAGTAGGTGTCACCACGCGGTCGCTGGAGCGCTGTTGGCACCGCGCAGCTCCTGCCAGGCACTGCCAAAGCCGCTCCGGGACAGGATTCGCCAGCCAGAAGCTTCTCCGTACGCAGAGGAAAAGATACTCAGGGCTTTACTCGCTGGCCAGAATGATGCTCTGCCAAGGTGAGCACCTGGCTGGGGTTTGGGTTTGCACAGGTGCCGGTGCCACCTGTCCCGGTCGCCGAGCGTGGGGCTCCGCTCAGCAGGCATCAGCTCCTGTTGTCTCCTTCCCCTCGGAAAGCTGAGCTGACTCCCAGCTGAACTGCTGAGATAAATTTTCTGCAGAGCTGCCGTGGCTGAGCCTCCCTTTGTAACCACGCTACAAACCCAGCTGCTCCCCGGGCTGGAAACCTGGCTTAGCATCTGCTCGGTGGGCTGGGATCAGCGAGGGTGGGAACTGGAGCTGCCTTGCCTGGGGATGCTGCAATCCCATTAGGGCACCCAGGAGACTTCCAGAAGGGGTTTGGAGGTGTTTCTGAGCAGACAGTGCCTGGAGGAATGCAGGATTATCACTGTCCTTGCTGCTCTGCCCTTCTTCTGTAGCAAACCTGAGGAAGAGACTCTGCATCACAAAGACCCTCAGTTTGGGCCCCTGTGAGCAAGGGAACCCTGTGGTCCCATAATGACCCTGGAAATAGCACAGGTGCAGGCTGAGCACTGCTGGAAACCCAAGTGATGCAGAGAAGCTCTTCTGTAAATGTGCAGAGTGTGAGCTGGGCTCCCACAGGGGCTGCAGGTGTTAAATGCCCTTAAATCACCCCCCTTCTGCCGTGTCTGTGAGTCTGCCAATGCCCATGCTTGGTAAAAGCTCCAGGATCCTCACCTGGATGCCACTTTGGTGGAACTGATTCATTTTCCCTGTGCAAGTGGCTTTGTGAGGAGCAGAGAAACCTTCCAAACTCAGCTCCAGTGCAGCCGCTTTCATATCCACCCTAATACTGCTTCCCCCAGTAGAAGTGGAGATTTAAGCTAAATCAGAAAGGCTCAGATGTGCTTATGCTTTCTATCCCTTCCCTCCTCTCTCTCTTCCCATTCCCAGTAACTGCTGACATTAATTGAAACAGCAGGTAATACTTTTTCCACAGACCTGGTGTGCAAATGACGTGGGGTTTAAAAACATGAAGGGGGTTTGCTGGCCTTCCCAGGCTTGCAAACTCAGCACAAAATGCACCTCAGCTGCAAAATGCTACTGCAAGAAGGATGTGCTGTGTCCAGAGGATGGACAAGGGTGGCTGCTCCTCTGCTTGGTCCTGACAGTGCCAGGATCTCCTGTTGGGCAGCAGAGCCCAAGGTAACCTCCCTCAAGCTTTAAGGTTTATGGTCCAGTTCAGTCAATGAAGGATATTTTTGTATCTTGTCTTTGGAAAAAAAATCCTTGACTGGGAATCACTTTTATGCCTCTTTTATTCCCAGGGATAATGTGGCTTTACATGTCAAGAAATTCCAGCCTTGAGGGACCATCCCAAGTCCATCCCTTGCCCTTGCAGCCCCCTCCCTGCCCTGTTGGGGATGCAACCTCATCCCATCAGCCCCAGTCTCACAAAGAATTCGGTGTCATGCAGGTAAAATGTGAGGGCAGAAAGTGTTGTTAATTGTGCAGCAGGGGTGAGGCAGTGAAGGCGTTCTCATTATCATTACTCATTTACAAGATTGGTGAAGAACAAAATAATTACCAAACAAACCTGCTGCAAGAATGGAGCTGGTGCTAGCAACTAATCTGCTTGTAGACTTTTGTGAAAAATGCAGGATTATCCCCTTCATTTCACCCATTCAGCTCATTTCTAGCTCATTTTGCTTTGCTATTTCTCTAAAGAATGCCAATTGTGGTTCATGGCTCCATCCCTTCCTGGCTGACACATTGATCCTTCCTCAGGAGGCTCCATAGTCTGTTCCTCAGTAGCTCAATATTATATTTTACCCTCAGCCTAATGATTTAATTTAAAATTGAGACCTTCTCCTGCTGCATATTTGAAATCTCTGACACTTGGCTGTGGTGCAGCTTTGCCCTGAGCTTCCCAGGGCTGCCTCAGGTGGATTGGGAACGTTTGTAGGATGAAGTTGGAATGGAATCAATATGTTTAGCAGGGAACACAATAGTGGTGTACCTGCTGCACCTGGACTTTTCCACTAAATTCCCTTTCTTAGATGCACTCAGAGGAGAGGAGTTAGCACAGAGAAGGGGCTGGGTGTTTGCCAAATCTAAGAGGCTTTGTGTCCCACTGTTCATTGTGCTCTAAGGAGGGTGAAGCCACCCTCAGCAATCCCTGCCTTAGGACCAGAGGTCTGTGCCAGGATGTGGCTGTGAATGCCAGTGGGGTTTTGGTAAAAACCCACCAGTTTTGGCAAACACTTTGTGATTAGGTTGTCTGTCATACAATAAAACCAAAATACTGTTCAACTGAACATGAAAAAGTGGAAGCTTTGAAAGGAAGTGTGAATTAGGATTTGGATTCTTCATTTTTTTCAGTCTCAAGTTAGTTTATTCATGCACTTATTTGGGAATTACAGCTGAATCAAACAAGTGCTCTGCTTGTGGGGTTTTTTCCCTTTCTCCCATGTTTTCACACAGTGAGTAGTGAGAAGAGTTCTTCCCTTGCTGTTGATGCCCTCTGGTCTCACCATCCTCACAGGGATGGATTCCACTTTTGAGGACAATCACTGACTGTCATACCTGTAGTAAATGGAATTAAGCCTTGGTTATAACCAACCTCACAGAACTGGAGAGGAGTTGCTAGTTTCTTTCCTTCTGCACAACCCCAGAGTTCCTTGTGGCTCCTCAGCAGCTCTTCTGCTACTCCTCAAAACACATCAGTTCTGTGATACGCTGGCAAAATCTAAAGGAAACTGAAAAGGAACCTGCCTTAGAGCCAGAGCTCTTGTGAGTTCTTGTGATTTTTCCTCTTTTTCCTTGCTCCTTCAGTGTTTTGGTTTTTGATATTATCTTTCTGTGCTTTCCTAACCTTTCACAAGTACTGGTGGTGCCTGGGGTCAGTGCTTCTGCATTGTTATTTCATCCCCTGCTTCTCCTCTCCACAAGCAATTGGCTGGCACGTGATGATTTGCTTTTCCTGGCACCCCACTTACATTTCACTTCTCTTATCAGCTGATTTACTGCCTCTAGACAGAAGATGAATAGTTGGCACTTTGTACTCTTAAATCAAAGCAGAATGGGAAAGACTGCTTTAATCATATTTTATTCCAACCCTACTTATCTGAATCACCTATTGCTTAGCCCTGTCAGGAGTGATATGTCTGCAATTTCCTATCTTTGCTGTGGCTCAGCACAGCACCAAGGCTCTGCTTATTCATGACTCCAGCATTGTTTTATCCCAAAGCTGGGAGAGGCTCTGAGCAGCTCCACACGGGCCCTGTGGCTCAAACAGAAAGGCAGAGCTCAGCTGGGCAAAACCAACCCAATAATGGTTTATTTTGCCATTGAAACCACGTTTGGAGCAGGGCCTATAAGCTGGGGCTTAGCTCAGCCTGACATTTCTATCCAGGCTTCAGATCAGATTTATCCCAGCCTTTCCAGCCACATTTCTGTTTTACATGCAGGAGGAGCAGCCAATGTACCTGAAGGAGTGAAGCCCACTAAGCATTGGCCTAATGGTCATTTCACCATGGCCTCAGGTAACTTGTGGCATCTGGGGCTACGTGCATGCAGTGCTTTGGATTTCTGGTTTGAGATTCATTTATTATAAAAGTTAAAAATTAAGGCAACTTGGTTAAAATGTTTTATATATAGATGTGTGTGTATCACATCTATTTAATGCACATTTTTGTGGTGATCTAGTATTTTGATCTTAAAAAAATGTTTTTTCAATGGACTTTGAATTTCATGGTTCAAGCTTCCTAATGCTTGGATAATGCATGTGGAAACAAGCAATCCATGCCTTCCATGGTCAAAAATAAATCATTAAAATGACTCGGTGTAGCCTGGCAATGCAAAATGGCTTAAATCTCAAAATGCTACGGGGTGAAAAAATTAGATTTGGAAATTCAGTAATGGAGTAAGTTTCTCTCCATACCCCCTGTTTATGTGTGTATGTGGAGCATTCCAATGAGTGGTCATCCACAGGGAATCTGCTGGAGGCAGGCAGGGGCAGGATGGGCTTTGCTGCTTTTCTCTTGAGCTGGATGGGAGCTGATGGGGTGTGTGAGGAGTTGCTGACCTTTTCATGGGGCTGCTGAAGCACCTGAAGCACCTGAAGGTTTCTGCTGGGCTGTGCCGAGCTCTGCTTTTAACCACAAAGCAATTAAAAATATCCCTTCAATTGATAACTGGGTGTAATTTTGATTTTCCTTCTTGCCTGCTGCCAAAATCTGGAATGATTTATGTGGCTGGAGTAGAACTGCATGTGCTGTGAGCAGCTGATTCAGAATTTCCCATTGCTTCCCCCAGAGTGTGGCTGCATAAATGATACTTTGTGGTTTTAACTTGTTTGATGCTTTATGAGATGAAAATCAAACAATGGAACAGCTTTTGCCTTCTACTTCCAGCTCTTGGGCTCAGGACCAGGGTGATCATGCAAGTGCTCCTTTGAGGGGACCCAGCTCAATTGAATTGTATCTTCTACCAGGCTAAAGCTCAAACCAGAGTCTTGGCTGAAAAGACTTCTCCAGTTCACTGGTTTATTTTTTTTTTAAATCTTTTAATAGTATTTTTACAGCTTTTCCCACAATCCGGCTAAAAATCCCATTTCTATTTCATGTTACTATGTACAAATTCCTTTTCAGCTGCCAAAGGAAATTATTGTAGCCCAGTGATTATAAATGATCACAGTGCATTATTGAGATAAAATCCAAATTTCAGTGTGGGAGACCCATTGGGACATTTCCCCCTCAGCCTGGGGCTGTGGAGGAGGAGCTGAGGGGAGGCAGCCGCAGGATGCACACGTCCTGAGCAGCTGGCAAAGATCTGAACCAAGTGCAAAAGTTTGCACCCCAAATCTTGGCTTCCTCAATCAGTAACACCCTTTCCCTTATCTTTTAACACTCCTGAGCTTTTCTCAGCCTGAATTTGTGCCTGGAGCAGTGGGGCTGCCCCGGCTGCGATTCCACTGCTCTGTGGGGTCCCACACCTAACTCAGAGCCAGGCAGGGCCACCTGAGGTGTTTCCCTCTCCCAAAGCAGTTCACAGGCTTGAAACCACCCCGGGCATCCCTGGCAGCTTTGGGATGAGCAGAGGGCAGGGCTGGGCAGCCTGGAGTGCAAGCGCTGCTTGGAGGGAGGGGAGGGCAAGGCTGGCACCAGCCAGAGCTCTGTCTCTGCTCAGGGGCTGCTTCTGGCAGGAGAAACTGAGGCTGCTGGGTGGAGAGAGCTGCTTGTGCACCCCATGGCCAGTCCCTACCATGTGTAGGAGCACCAGGATCCCTTTGGAAGCACCAGCACAGCAGGAGCTGGGGCTGCTGGGACAAACCAGAACTCAGGACGTTGCCAGGCTGCTCCTGTGTCCTTCACTCTCGCCATGGAACTGAGCTGCTGCTCTTCCCTGGTGACTTTTTTTTGCTGGATTTGTTACTTTGAAGATTGATGTGGCACCGTGTCTTTCTTGGGTGTGTCATTGAGATCTTATTGAGTGCTTAAAAATGAAGCTCAAGCTTTTGGGCCGAGCTTTGCTGGGGTTCCTTGGCTGATGAATGAGGGAAATGTGCTCTGGTGGGGCTTTTCTTTCTCTGGAGTATCAGCCTGATGATGCTCCAGCAGCTGGGATTGCAGAGAAAAACGTCCTCCTTGCCCAAAGGCCACAGCTGGGAACTGAGAATGGTGGAAATCGCGGGTGGGCCTGAGAGTTATTCAGCTCAGAGAAGAAATCTCCCTAATTTGCATCACTTCCAGTCACTCTGGCTTTCTTCTTTATCAGGAAAGCAAGAGTAGCTGCAGGATCCATGGCTGGTGTGTGCTTTCTGTCTCTGGAAATAATAGAGGACTTATGGAAATCTCAGTTAGGAAAGTGGCAGTTTTGAAGTGAATCCCTTCAGTTCAGTTTCTTGCAGAACACATTTAAGGAACTCTCAGTAATCATTTTCATGCTAAAGCTCAAATTGTCTTGTTAGATTGTTGCTTTTGAGTGGAAAAATGGATTGACATTGATTTTTTTTTACCCCCTTTTACACTGGTAGTCAAGTTTTTTGTGTCAGTCTGGTTTGACAGAAACTGAGATCTGTCTTTATTATTTTTAGGCTACTGACAGCTCAGTGTTTTTGACAGATAGAAGGATATTTTACACCCTTCTGATAGGGATTACCCTGCTTAACATTCTCTCTTCCCCACACTTTTCTTGAAGGCATTACACAGTTGCCCAGCTGGATCCTGGTTAAGACATACATTAAATACATTTATTTATTCATTATCCCTCTGTGATTTCTGGGGTTCAGGCACCAGAGGCCGCGGCATTGTCGTTTTCCCAAGCCCTCGGTGCTGTCAGGACCATGGACAGCAAAATTTCTCCCGGTGCCCGGGAGTTTTTTCTTTTTTGCATCAAAAAGTGAAGGCAAGGATCCCAGGCCCTCAGCACAGACGCATCTCTTGCAGTAAATGTGTCCCAAATGGGGTGAGAGCTTTGCTGGAAGGTTTTAATTTTCTCTGCAGGTAAAAGCCATTTCTGTGCTGCTTTGGAATGAAACCAAAAAGAAATCGTGCCTGAATAAGCTTTCAGAGTCAGAGCACAGCTCTGGCTGTCAGAAACCGGAGGGACTGGAGGGAGTTGAAGCTACATAGATTTTTTTTTTTTAATTGGTTGTGGGGGTTTTCTTGTATGTTTGTTTGGGGTTTTGTTGTTGTTGTTTGTTGGTTTTGGGTTTGGTTTTTTTGGTAATGTTTTTTCTTCAGAGTCATTGAAATTTACCTTGTGAACTTGCTGTGGTCTCTTAGACGGACCCAGCCCTGTCTCTGCTCCAGTTTGATGCATGTTCTGTAACTCAGCAGAGGAGGGTGAAGCAGCCCTGGCTATGCCCTGGGTTTGGCAGTGTTGGGATGTCACCTGTGCCACACCTGAGGACAAAGCCAGGTGGCCTCACTGCCCAGAGCACTGGGCTGGGAACCAGTTTATCCATGGGAAGTGACTTCAAAGCAGCCTGGATGGATGTGGCTGTTCTGCAGTGTGAAAATGGCTCGGTTATCCTGGCACTCTGCTCTCTCTGAGTGAATATTTACACTTGAATGCAGATGTACACTCAGTGTGTTACAACACTCAGCACAGCTCCCTTTTAATTCAAATATCTTCTGTCACTGGCCTTGCTGCATCTCCTCTGGGGTTAACTCTGTAAAGCTCAGGTGATTTACTGGCATTACTTTTGCCATTTGTATCGCTCTTTTTCCACCATTATTAAGGCTCTGTTGCCTCTAATATTTAAGTTTGTCACCACCTGTCTCTCTCTCTTGAAGGCAAAGTTACTACAGACTATTTCAGATTCCTCAGTGTGAGTTTGGAAGTACAGGGGAAGTGTAAATGTGATTTAAATTGCATTCCTGTGATGTTCATTGGAAATTGGGATGTCGATTTTTCACTTAACCCAAAACAAGCAAACAAAAGCTTTCAATTGAATTTTATTCCTGTGCTTGATGCAGAAACATTTTGATTTCAATTCTCATTTTGTTTGGTCTTGACCAGACACTGAAAACACCATGGTTTTCCAGCCACTTTACCCTGATTTATGTATGTATTTAATTATGGGAACTTTAGTTACAGAGAGGTTTAGATATTGGAGAGAAATTCTTCCCTCGGAGGGAGGTAAGGCCCTGGCACATGTGCCCAGAGCAGCTGTGGCTGCCCCTGGATCCCTGGCAGTGCCCAAGGCCAGGTTGGACATTGGGGCTGGGAGCAGCCTGGGACAGTGGGAGGTGTCCCTGCCATGGCAGGGGTGGCACTGGGTGGGGTTTAAGGTCCTTTCAACCCAAACCATCCTGGGGTTCTTTATTTGCTTTCTGTAGGAGCCACTCCTTTGAAGCACTCAACCATTGTCCCCACCCAGTCCTCTCATTCCTCATGGACAAATTTGCCACAGAAAATGGGCAATGTCCTTTTTGACTAAATTTTTAAGGCCTTTCCTTTAGCCTTTAAGGCTTTTATGCCATGGCTGGATGTCTGCCTTGGAGCAGGGAGCAGGAGATGAGTGTGTTTGCAGGGAGGTGCAGAGGAGGCCTTGGGCATTAATTAACAGAAGCCTGTGGCTGCAGAATCTGGGCTTTCCCTGCCTCCAGCCACAGCAGCTCTGGAATTTCCCAGCCTTTTATCCTCTCTTGTAGCACTCAGAACAGCTGGGTTCATTGCCCCTACTGCTGCACCTTGATCCTGACCCAGCAAGACAATTACTGAAAGTTCCAGGGATCCTTAACCTCTGGCACCCTCTGGCAGCCAGGGCAGGCCAGGGGCTGGAGCTCAGCCATCTGTCCTGCAGGAAAAGCTCAGGGATCAAAAGGGCACGGCTGAATGGGGAGCCAGGAATGATTCATGGAGCCATTTCTGCTCCTGAGGGCTCCTTTCAGCAGGGCTGATACCTTGGGAAACACATCTGGGAATTTGTGTGCTTTTCCTGCCCGCCTTGGTCATGGAATAACTTAGGTATCAATCAGTCCAATCCAATCCAGCCTTTCAGGGACAGGTTTGATATCTGGGATTGGTGTTAATCCATGTCATCAAATGCTGTCTGTGCAAAGAAGTGTTCCCTTGCCTGATTGTCCAGCTCTGCCTTGTCTTATCCAAGTTACAACCAAGACCTGCCAGTGGTAGCTCTTCTTTTATGGAAAAGTGCACTGTTTCCTTCCTTTTTCCTTCCTTTTTCCTTCCTTTATCCTTCCTTCCACTGCTTCCTTTTCCTTCCTTTTTTTTTCCCCTTTCTAGACCAAACTGAAAGATGTATTTGATCACTAGAAGTTAATTATTAAAGAAAGAGGGGAAGATTCATTCCAGTAGTGGATGGTTCCTAATGCTCCTGGCAAACTGGCAGAGAGTGAGTTTTCCTCAGCCTCACTGGACCTTTATCCATATAAAGCTAAATAACAAATGAAAGAAAGACTGGAAAGAAAATTACTCTGTCTGATTTATTTTCTGAGGTGATAATTTGGCCTTGTCTTCCCATCCCCTTAAGGAAGTTTTGGGACCCCTTTCTGAGTCTGTACTTCATTAATTTCCAAGCCCTGTTGCATCTGCTCACCAAATTAAAGACATTTCCACAGGGAATAAAGCAAATTAGTACATAAAGAGCAAAATTTACCAGACCTAGGGATTTTGTGCAAGACAACAACATAATAAAGTTAGTAAACACAGGTGAAACATCCCTTGAAGGAACAGAGGGATCTAATGATTCTTTGGTTATGGAAACTGCATTTAGTGTAGGGGGAAATAAAAAATCTGAATGAAATATGCCACTTACTGTGCTTGTACTGAGAGTCTTTGATAGGCTTTGGATAAAACTCCCAATTCACTGCACTCCAGATGAGTTTTGAGTCTTTCAGAGCTTTCACTTAAAAGATTCATTAGCAAATATCCATTCCAGGCAGAGCTCCAACCAGCTGAAATGTTGGCTACCAACCTCTCCAGAAATAGGATTTAAAGGCCTTTCATGTGTTTGCAAACCAACAGCTCCAGATCTGTGGACTTTCCTTTCCTCCTCCTCCCATCCCACATTAAGCATAAAAATACCAGATATTTAATCCTAAAAAATACTGCTGCATTTGGAATTCTTGCTTCAAACCCCACTTTCCTGGGCGAGCATCCTAAGGAATGAATGCCCCCCATTTCTGGTGCAGTTCATTGGTGGCACCTGCAGAAAGGTCCAGCCTGGACTAAATTCCAACCAGGTACTGCAGTTTAGGAATAAATGCAATTAGCACCTTGCTAAACAGCCATCTTGAATGAGCCTCATGTTTATAGACATATAGGATGTTTAAATGTTAAGTGGAATTAATTAAAATCTCCAAGTGTTTCTGTCATAGGCAGAGATAGAATAAATAAATGATGGGCTCTGCTTTCAATACTGTAATTACCTCACTTCCTTTTGGATTTTGGAGGAGTCTCCCAAGGAAAAATGGTGTTAAAGCCAGTTCTGCACAACCAAATATTTCCACCTGATGGTAACATCCATGGAATCTAAGAGATGTGGTAGAGATGTTATTAATGTTGAGGTTTTCTGCATGTGAGCTTCAAGCCAGGTTCTGTGTGTGGATTAGGATCTTGGTTGTTTTTGTGGTTGTTTTCTGAGGCAGCAGAGGCTGCACAGAGGATTTTTGTCCCCCACCCCTGAGGAGTGTCCATTTGTCCCCATCTGTTGCTGTGGGTTTGCCCCTGGACATCTGGAGAGGAGCTGTTTAGGAAGTGTGATCCCAAAGGCTCCATCCAGGCTACAGAATGGTTTAATTCACATTTAACAGCGTGGAGACAGAGCTGATGTTCACTCAGACAATTAAAGAGGCTGCAATCCCTGCCAGCTGCAGTCCTGGAAATGCTTCCCTGTGCCAGCCCTGTCCTGTGCTGTGTCAGGCAGCTCTCAGAAGGAAGAGAGGGGGAGGAATCTTCTCCCGTTTGTTTTTCCTGCCTCTTAGACCACAGAGGGGTTTTGTTCCATTTCTGTCAGCCCCTGACAAGTGTTCTTCCCTTCAGAAGTGCCTTGGAACATCTGTGCACTGTTCCCTTCCCTGGTATTTTCAAGTTTTCATTTAATTGGGGTCCTGTGGACACGGGTTCAGATGTTGAGCAGAATATTCCTGTCCTGGCGGTGCGCTCGGGACAGGACTCCAGAGCAAGGAGATCTGCTGGTGCCTCCTGCCAATCCCAAGAAATTTCCCTTTAAATCCCCTCCTTTTCAGCTCACTGAGGGATGTGTGGGACCCTTGCCCTCTGTGGCTCCTGCACTGACAACAACCGAGCTCCTCTGCCAGGTAACTCTTCCCCTTGGGCCCCTCTCACAGAGAATTTTCTACCTCAGAGGCTCTGCTGCACCTTTATAAGTGTAGTTTTGTACTAATTTGCAAGAAGTATTTGAACTCTCTTCTATGAGTTAATGTTTTTAAGCCAAAAATTGGGAAAGTCTGCTCAGAGTTATTGATAAAATTGTTCCTGATTGATCACACAGAGATGCTCCCAACCCCTGCCTGCATAAGAAGGTGGCTCAGTTTGGGATGATTTATTCTGTTCAATAAAAGCTTTACAAGTGGCTTTAAGGATCAAGCAGCTTTAAAGATCATGTTAGCTGATAACTGTTGTGTTATTGTGTCTGAATTAGGACATAAAATCATTTAATTGCCCTATTCTGGTTGTTCAGCTCCTCAGGATGTTTTCCCTCTCCACCTGAGGAAATCAGCACATCCCCAGGCAGATTGGACGGTATAAAATATAAAATATCCCTGTCAGAGGTGGGAGGCCTCAGGGGGAGGAGAGTATTTTGGGTGGGAGGGGGGGTAAAGGAAAACCCAAGGTAGAATTTGCTTTTTTCTCTTCCTTTGAATTTGTTTTCTTCAAAGCCAATTAATTTATCAGGCAGAACCTTTGTGGAGACAGGTAATGAAGAATACTCATGGAAAGTGAATTTTAAATTCCAGCATTGAATATAAATGTTGGAAAGTTGAATAAATGAGTGGTTGGTGTTTGGTTTTTGTTATTTTGGGGTTTTTTTGCTACCTAAGACACAGCAAACGTTGTACTGCAGCTTAATGATGACTGTGCAGCAAAACTGAACCCAACTGTGAGATGGGATAACAAATATTTGCATTTTAACTGCTCATAAACCATGGCTGGCATTTGGTAATGGTAGTTAAATCCACATACTGCCTAGTAAATCATACTTCTACTCATTTTTACATGAGGCAGAGAACTCAAGGAAGGAAAAGGATTGCTCATACACTACTGGTAATCAAATTCATTATTATTATTATTTCACTCAAATAAGAACTAGTTTTTTCCATCCCACACAACTTTTATTGCTGTCCCTATTTATTCCAGCTGTCTGTGCTAAGAAAAATAACTGGTTTAATCCAGTGCAAATAGATTTGGAGCTTATTTGGCAGCTTCTTTAAAACTTTACAAATAGAATCAAACAATTCCAGGCTGGCTTGGGTTGGAAGGGACATAAAGGATCATCCAGTGCCGCTCCTGCCATGACAGGGACACCTCTCACTGTCCCAGGCTGCTCCAAGCCCCAACCTGGCCTTGAAGCTGTTGAAATGTGATGGATGCAATTAGACCAAAACATGAGACACATCTCTTGTTGGTCCTTCAAATAGAGGCTCAAAAGAGGGAATTTGGCTGGTGGAAAAATTATTTAGATTTGAGTAATGAAAGGGGGAATGGATTGGTAACAACTCCAGCATGTGCTCCTTCCTGTGAGGGCTTCCTTTGGCTGGTTTATTTTGTTTAAAGAGCTGCCAGAACAGATCCCTGTGGGAGATGGAGTGACATTTCAGGGGGATGAAATGGATGCACTTGGTCAGGAAAATTCCAATTTCCCTTTGTGCAGCCAGCCTGGCCTCCTGCCCCAGCCCCCAGGAAGAGCCTCTCAGCTCCTCCTGGCAGGAGCTCCTCCTCTCAGCTCCCAGGGCTTTGTCTGATTTCTGACACTGTCAGGATCCGTGTTCCACCAGCCCTCCTTGTGTCTCAGAGCCTTCTCCAGGGACTGCTCTGGCATCCAGCAAGGTGGATGATTTATTTTTATGGATTAGCAACCAAAACGTTGGGCAGTGTTTTTCCTTCAGCAAAAAAAAAAAAACCTGCCTCAGTCTTCTGCTGCTCTGGGGAGGGTTGGGATTCCAAAGCTTCTCATGGATCATCCAAAATTTTCAGTAGTTCTTGGGGAATGAGAGTGCCTTGGAATTTTTAACACCTACAGAAGGATCTCTTCAAATTTCCTCACCCCATCTCCATGTTGTGCTCCTGCAGGAATTCCCAGGAGAGCCTGAGCATCCAGGAGGTTCTGTGGATTATGTGAATTCCCACCCCACGTGAGTTATGGGGATAAAGCCACAATTTAGTACCAGGCTATTTCCACAAAGTGCTTTGGGAATACAAATTTACATTTCACTACGGAAAACATCCCAGCCAAAGGTGGGTCGAAGGAGCAGGATCCTTTCCTGCAGCTGTAGATGTTCCCTGCTTTGGATATCTTGGGGAGACACAAAAATTTTGAGGTGCCCAAGACTCCAGGGGAGTGTGTGCAGGGACTCACTCAGGTGTGTGCAGGGATTCACTCAGGTGTGTGCAGGGACTCAGGTGTGCCCTGCACTTGCACCTTTGCACACTTGAGATAATGGGAATGCATCCTGCTGTTTCCCAGGCTGGCTCCTGGACATCCCATGGCAATTTTCCATCTACCATTCCATGGCAATCTTGAAGGTGGTCTGACCTTCTAGGCCTCACACAACCTAGGTGTATTTTTACCTAACAAATACATTTGCCTTTGTTCAGTGGAGCTGGCAGCCGTGGTTCACCAGAGTGCCTAAAAGAAAGCTCTCAGCAGCAGCAGCAAAGCGATTTCATAGCACAGGTTGGCTTGCTGGGACTGAGAGAGCATTTGGATTGTTATTTTCTCAGTGGAATAGACTGATGTGACACCTGAAATGACAGTCAGGAATAGATTCTGAACTGCCACCTTCATCTTTAATTAGTACAAGTAATTCTTTTGAACAAAATACGGTTATCATCAAGTTCATCCTGTCCCACTGAGATTAAAGAGTGCTTGAAATTCACTTTTTTTTTTTTGTCCCAGGGGTGGGATAATCCCTGTAATTACATCATATTATCCACTGATATTCATGTATCATCTCTAGTGATACCGAGATCTTCTGCAGATCACTCTGAATATTCAAACAAGTCTTGCTGAGACACTTCTCATTCAACAGCTGGAGATTCCTCTGGTGCAAATGGTTACTTGGTAAAACTCTCCTCATTTCTTCTAAATACATGAAAAGGTTATTAAATGTTGAGTTTTAAACTCATTGTATTTAGACTATTTTAAATATTTCAGCGTGTATAGCAGATTTTATCTATTTGTTGCTCCCATTTTGAATTTAGTGGTGCGCACGAAGAAATCTTTTCACAGTGAGCTTTAATCAGAGGAAAAAGAGAATAAAGAGATTTTCATTATTTCAGGAGGAACAGAGAAAGGCTGCTTTGTTTCATGTATGGCCAGGAGATTTTCACCTTTGTAGAGAGAGAAAACAGAAAATGTTATATACGCTATGAATTTCAACAAATATTCCTCTCTGAAAGCATCGTGTTCTTCTCACAGCTGGTGTCATGTGAATTCCTCAGGAGGGGCTGGAAGTGTTAAGCCCATTTCATGCTGGTGAAATGTCAACATGTTCGAACTAATAAATCCAATATCTCCAGTCCAGGCATGGGAGTGTGGTGGATGAAGAGGTCGAGCTGCTTCCCGAGGATTTGAAGGTGTCTTTTATCTTGGAAGAGCTCTCATTTTTTTTCCTCTGGGTTCTGTTTCTGACCTGCCAGGTGTAGCCTACCAGTCCCTGGGAACTGGGGCTGTGGATGTGTTTGGAAGCAAGTAACACCTCCCAGCTCTTTGTCCTGCACTCCATCACCAAGGGCCAGGGGAGCTGGGATTTGCTCTGGGATGTGACCTTGCTCTGCTGTCCACGCAGCCAGAACAGATCTTCTGACCTCACAGAGAACGATCCTGCACGTGATCCAGCCCTGGAGGCACCCTGGGACAGGAAATTCCCTCCTCAGAGGTATTTTTGCAGTGTGAAATGGGAATTTGCTGGGCTGGATCCCGTGTGAAAACCAAACGCCTCTGAAGGCAGAGCTGAAGAGTTCCCAGAGGCTGGGTGGTGGAAGGTGGTGCAAGGAGGAGCTGGGGCTGTGGGGAGCCCACGTTCCCAGCTCTCTGCAGCTCCCAGGAGGAGGCTGCACACCCAGCACGGATCCAGCTTCCCGAGCTGTGGTGTTTCCCACAGGGCACACGGGGGGATTAACGCCTGGCAATCCTCTCTGGCTGCCCTGGGCATCACAGCTTTCAGTGAGCTGCTGGAATCTCTCAAACCCTGTGATCAAATGCCAAAGAACCGAGCTGGGAAGCTGCTGGAGGAGGCTCTGCTGCGTTTAGGAGGGAGCTTTGCAGGGCAGCTGGGGAAGCTCTGATGGATGGTGTCACTGCTCCAAGGCAGCTGCTGCTCGCCTCAGAAAGGACTGGAAATCTCCTCCTGAGACAGCAGCAATTAGAGAGTGATGGGCTGGGCTGGGCTGGGTTATCCCTGTTTGTGCTTCATTGGACTTGGGAGGACACCAAGCAAACCTTCAGTGCCTCTGGATCAAACAGGGAGAGGAGTACCAGTGCCAGGAGAGGTGCCAGTGGTTCCCTCCCATTTTGGAGGAGATTGAGCATTTCCAGCTGCTGTGGGGATGCTGGACCAACCCCTCCATGCCTGCAGGGGATAAATGAGCACTTTGTGCCCTGCCCAGCTGACCTGTGTCCGTGGTAACACACTGGTTTGGAAGGAATTTATCTAACGGGGAAGGAGGAGGGGATGATCTTGGACAGAGGCTTGGTCTGTGCTGCAAATGAGTAAAATAGGCTGGGAATTTGATAGTGAATGTGCCAGCCCCAAATGAGTAAAAGGAATCTATTTAAATGAATAGGATTTGAGGCTGTCAGCACAACAGGCACTCCAGGATCCCCCCAGCCCTTCCCCACTGCCCACCCTTCTCCAGCAATGTCTTTTCTTACCCCTTCTTGAGCTTCCAGGGGTTCCATCCACTTCCACCCCTCCCCTGGGCACTGAGGGGGGACTGGGGCAGAAATGAACTTCTTCCAAAGGCACCAGCTCTGCTTGAATTCCCAAAGGCAGCCACAGTGCAGAGAGGCCCCTGTAGGCACTTCCCACTGCACATCTGGATGGAGCCAGGGCTTATCCATGGCCTTGAGGGCTCCTCGGGCGTTCTGGGGCAGCAGGTGCCAGAGCAGGTGTGTGCAGGTGTCCCTCAGGTGGGGCCAGGAGTAACTCACCCTGCTGGGGATGATGGGCTCGCCCCAGTCCTGCAGGGAGGGCAGCTCGGGGCTCCCTGCACTCCCAGCACGGGGAGCTGCAGATGTCACAGGTCACTGTCACAGGTTACTATTGTTAGCAAAATGCTCAAATAAATCCTCAGCCCTCCTGGAATGAGCCTGGCTGCTGTGGAAGGATGGTTAGATCCGACTCACAGAGACCCTTGGTACGCCACCACAGCTGCAGAGTTCAAAGAGCTCTGTCAAAAACGGGATGCCCAAAATGATGACCTACCTTTCCTTCCATTTCTCATTTCCAGGGAGTTGTTAAAAAATTAAAGACGCCTTTAAGGAGCTTCCCAGAAAACTGGGAAAATGTAGGACATAGTGTACCAGCAGGTTACAAAATGAAGCAACTTTGCTGCAATCTAATGTGCTGCAAAGCAATTTGCTTCCAAGTGGCTCAAGTATTTCAATTAAGAAAAATAACGATCAAGGACAAACAACATTTTAGTAGGAGGGGATTGGATTATTTCTATGGTTACAGTGCTGGAGCTGCAACTGGAAACTAAGATTTAAGATCAAGGTTACATTTATGTTTGTCAAAATATTGATGTTAATGGCTATTTTTTACATAGACAAAAAACTTTGAGTTGTTTTTTTTAATTGTGTTTTTTTAACGGTAGGATAGTGGACAGCTTGAGCTATGAATTAACTTTATTGTGTTAAAATTTGTGTCAGTGGTTTAGCATCAAACAAAGTGAAGAATTTTGATTAATCCACTCTTCTAACTTAACACATTTAAACTGTGATCATACACCATTGTTTTTTTTTGTTTTTTTTTTTCAGTGAAGTGAAACCCCATAGAGCAGAGAGGGATAGAAGGAATGCATTCACTGTCCTCCTCCTGAGCTCTTGCACGAGGGCTCTGAGGGTTGTTTGGCTGCGTGGGGGAAGGTTCTGCTCCTGTTCAATCACTCCCTCTCCGAGCATCCCAGGAGGGTCAGGGATTTTCCCTCCTTCCTGCAGCAGCCAGGCAGCACAGCCAGACATGTCGGGCTATACCCAACATGTAGGGTGGCCTAACCAGGCCAACCCCCTGAGCTCTTCTTTTTTGCTTTATGAATGAAGCAGAGGAACCTCTATTCGGTCTTCAGGGATTGTTTATTGTATCTTATCGTAAGTTCTGAGCCATGGATGGTGCAGGCTCTGCTCTCTCACAAACACGAGGCAATTCTGCCCTTAAGGAGACAAAATGTCTCCTTAGATACAAAACAAACAATCCAATTATTTAATTCTATGTATTCTTAACATATATTGTTATGTATATATATATATAGTTATTTTTCTACCAATAACTAGTTATCAATCTATTCATGTAACATGGCACTGAGGCAAACTCTACCCAATGAGATTGTGCTCTTAACACTACAGAAAATGGAGTGAGGGAAGGAGAAGAAGGGAAACTGAGGCAGCGCCCACAATCCTCCATCTTGACCCTTCACTTACACCCACAGTATATAAAACCTAAAGAATACATTTTTCACTAAGCAATAACTACCAACTACACTGCCAGCTAATTCACACTTGGGCTGTTTCCAGCCCCTCAGAAAGCTTTGGAAGCTTTCTCCATGGACAGAGGTTGAAAGGAGCTTTCCTGAGGGTGAGGAGTCCTCAGGACAGGCAGAGAAATATTCCCTCCATCCTGGGTTCCCACACAGAACCAAATCTGCTGCTTTGGGCTTCTTTCAGCAGAGGAATCAGAACTGCTGTGCAAGTGGGTCTTGCAAGACCTTGAGGAAGCTGCTGCCTCTCCTAAAAGCAGATTTATCTGTTGGGACAGAACGAGGTGAAGCAGAGTGGGGTGGGTATAAAACACTTGTGGGTTTCTGCAGTCGGCCAGGCTGCCAGGAAATGGCTTTTCAAAGCCACAGGCTCCTCTTCCCAGTTGTTTTCCGGGAGTTGTGGTGGAGTAACCATGATTAATAGAGGGGCATTTCCAGTAAATGGTTGTTGCTTTTCAGGGGTTGGGGGTGGACGTGGCTGCAACAGCTCTGCTGAAAAATATTTGTAAAGGTTTTTTTTAAACTATGGAAAAGGAATAGAAAACAGGTAAAGTTATTTCAGAGTGTGAGGAAAGAATTTTAGCAGCATCCTTGCCTGTAGGATTTACGGCAAGAACTGCCTTGGTGTAACACTGGAGATAATCAGAGCTCTGATGTTCTTTTTGAACAGAGGAAATGACCTGGGCTGGGGGTGGCTTTGTGCCAAACAAGCAGGGGCAGAGGCTGGAGGATGCAGAGGAGCCAGGGGGTGTTTCTGGGGGTGCTCACTCAGTGCCTGTGCTCCCGGCGATGAGCTGGGCTCCAGCCTGGACCTGCTGCCCCTCCTTGGGTGGTCAGGGCACTGCTGAAGCTTTCACCTCAACCAGCAGGAGCAGCCTTTGCCTGGCACAAAGGCAGGAAAGATACAGAACAAAAATTTAAAAGAAAATAGAAAAGACAAAAAGGAAGGATAAAAGAAGAGGGAAGAACAGAGAAGCCCAGATCTTCCCCTCAGGCACTTGTCAGCTCTCAGCAAGGTGGTGACACAAGGACAGCAAACTCCACTTTCTTCTCCTGCTCTATTAAAAGTTTGAGGGACAGCATTTGTTTTCAGGGTTTTTCTAGGAGAGTTATTGAAATTTGGTGTCGGTAACACCAGCATTGCCTTGAAGTTTAGATGGCTCTGCTTGGGTTTGGTAATGTTTTGTTGAGTTTTTCTTTACCCTCAAATATGTATCCTCAAATAGGTCTCAAAATCTCATTGCTCTTCCCCCACTGTAGCCGAGCCTCAGCAGGAAAGAGCCAGGAGTAGTTTCTGTCCTGATGGAAATTCATATTCAAACTAACCTCATTAGAAGAGGGTGTTATTTTTACTGAGGTGCTGGAAATCCTCCTTTTTTTCCCTACCCCTCTCCTACAATTTAAAATTAAAAACATTTTCTTGCAATTGCCACACCTGATATGCTGCTTAATGTGCGGCTTTAGGTGGCCACAGCCTGGCCAGAAGCTTCAGGGCAGGATGAGCTTTCCTGCTCTGGGATTCGAGCTTTTGGCTGAATCAGAAACTGGTGCTGATTTTGTATTTACCCAAGCACAAACCCGGTGGAACCACCAGCTCCAAAGGGAAAATGGGAATGGAGCTGGAAGCCACCCTGGACTGGCAGGGTAGGGACAGTTCTGTCACCTCCAGGGCTCAGGGACCCTTGTCATGACCAAGTTGAGTGTGGGACCCTTTGCTCTGCAGGTAACCATGACCTGATGGAGAATTTTTGGCACCCAGGGTGTGAGACTTGCTCTGCAGGTTTTCCCATAGGAATTTTCCCCAAAAGGGACTGGAAGAACATGGTTCCCTCCAAACTGGCAAGCTCTGCTGGTATTTTGACAGTTTGTTGTAGATGCTCAGACTTGTCAGAGAGATTCAGGCAATGTTTCTTCTCTCTTGTCTGGTTGTGAAAATTATCCCAATAGGATATTTGGAAGTTTGGGGGGTTTTTTTTGGTTTGTGGGGTTTTTTTGGGTGTTTGTTTGTTTTTTTTTTAAGTATTCCAGTCAAACTAAAATGAATTTTAAAACTGAAATTATGACAAACGAGGGGATTATAAGATGTTTTTGGAAGGTTTAGATAAGAAGTGGCAATTTCTGCCTTGCTGCAGTAGTTGCATTTACCCAAGCACACTTTCCCCACCCTGGGAAAACAAGAAATGGTGTCATCATCCCTGCACAATTCTATTACTAAATTGTCAGAGCAGAGTCAGATTTCTGGCAGCAGTGATCCAACTCCATTTTCACTTCCCCATGGCTCAGGCTGACCTTGACACTCCTGGGCTGTGCTCGTGAGGAGCTGGCTCGGCAGGCACAGGTGCCAGGCTGGGGGAGAAAATTCCCTGACAACGTCTGGGAGCTGGGTGTGGAATTGGCTCCAGGGGCCTCAGCTGTGCCTCCCAGCCAGGAGCTTTTAATGACCAGCAAGCCCTGGACCTCCTGTTTGTGCAGAGCTGTTGTTGGCCACAACTGCTGCTGGTTTATGCACTTTGGGTGTTCCTCTCAGAAATGCTTTAATCGAGAGCCATTATCTAGTTTTTCAAATGGACTGTCAGACAAAGAAGGTTTTTAATTAGTGGCAAAGGTGGGAACATTATTATGCAAGAGAACATTAAAAGGCAGAATTGCCTGGGCAGAGTCCAGCAGTGCAAACTGTAACCATGAGCAGTGTTGGGAGCTCTGGGGATGCGGGGATGGATGCAGGGATGGAGGTTACAGATCTCCCCCTCTCCTTGCCCTTGCTGCTCCCTCCATTATAGCCTGAGCTGCTGCCTGTGGGACCACTGATGCCTTTCCCAGGGAGCAGTGCTGGAAAGGAGCAGAATGATGGAATCATTCAGGTGGGAAAAGACCTCTGAGATCACCAACCCAGCACCACCACGGTCACTGCTAACCCAACCTCAAAGGTTGTATCCAGGGGGATTTTAGGGTAACTCAGTCTGCAGAGTCTGGCTTTTTTTTCCTGTTCAACTTCTTGTTCACAAAGTTGTCACTCCCCACATGCTGGGCATGGAGGGAAATCTGGAGTCAGTGTGAGATGTGTTCATTTCTCACTCTCTCAGTGCAGAGGTGTCAGAAATGCACAGGCCAGGGGGGGCCAGGACTCACTGCAGCACATCTGTGTGTGTGTGAACAGCTCCTTTGCTGCATGGCTCATTCATTATGCAGGGCTTTCAAAAGTCATCTTTGACTGGTGTGATTCAGTGTGGGACAAGCACAGGAAGGACAGTGATTTATTGACAGCACTGTAAGGGAATCACACACGTGCCAGCTTGGCTTCCCCTCCTGCTCCCTGTGGTGTGAGGAATTCATCTCAGCCTCACAAGGGCAGCTTGGGGCTCTGGGTGATGAGAGCAGCTCGGTGCCCTGGAAGATCTTTGCCACATTAAAGTGATATTTCCATCCACTGCTGCAGGGTTTTGATAGCAAAGCCAGGCTGTCTTTGGTTTTCATCGGAATCTCTAAACCAACACAGTGAAACAAATCCAGCAGCTTCCTCATCAGAGCTGGGGCCCTTTCTGTGTGCTCCTGGCAGCCCCATCCCAAAGATGAGCTGCTTTATCTGAATAACAACAATAACACAGCTTTTATTTAAAGCTTTCCTTTCCAAAGCATTGTGGCAAACATCCCTCTCTGCTTCTCACTGCCAGGAACGACCAAGGAGGGGGGAACAGCACTGAGGACTGGTGCCTGCACACAATTATCCTGCAGTAATCTAAACCTGAGAACACTTGAACAGCTGTTTCTTTGTTGATTTCTTTCATTTGGGATGGTGATTTCTTTCCTTCACCGAGGACCTGCAGCAAGAGAATTCCACGTTCAAAATCCATGTTCTGGATTTTCTGGATTTCTTTGTTGATGGGGACACAAGGGAGTTGCAGGTGAGCCATAAGGCTTGAAATCAGCACCTGATGCAGGAGCTTTTGCTGTTTGATGGTTTCTTGGTCTCGTGGAACCAGCTCCTAATCTCTCAGGATAATTTAAGAGGTTCACAAATCATGAGTGACCACTTCATTTCCAAGACAAAGCCCAAGTGTTGTGTCGATGACTTCGTACCTTATTAGTGCACCAAGGCTTCTACAGTGATGTTTATTTTGCCCCTCTAGTGCACTTGCAGAAACAGCGATTTGTTTAGGAACCCCTTTAAGCCCCAGCTGCAGCAGGAGCTTTCAGTGCCTCAGGGGATGCTCTGAAGCGTTCCAGGCTTTTCTGGAGGATGGGATTCCCTGGAGCAGACAGTCCACAACAGAATGTGCTCCCTGCTCTGCCCTCTGCACTGGAAGTGTCTCCCCATCTCCCATCAGCAGATGGAACTGCAGTGAGACAAGGCAGGTACGTGGGCTTTAAGTGTGGTTTCATTTGAGGTTCAGGAAAATTCCCTGGGAGCAGCCGTGCTCAGTGGCCAGAACTGAGCCCGAGTCACTGTGATGTTTCTTCCCCTCCGAGCTACCAGTTATGCAAAGTGAAGCTTTACCTGGGCAAGGATTAAGATTTTCCATGTTCAGCTCAAAGTATTTAATGGAAAGTGATCTATGTGGGGAGAAAGGAGGGGGGAAAAGTAAAATCAAAACCCCCTTAAACACAAGCATCTTATTTTAGTGCTGTGTCTTTCATAAATCCTAAAGGTTGTTTTGTTTCTTTTCTTGTTCTTTTCCAACACTGTTTTGTTTAAAATCAGCTTATGTTTAGAATACAAGAAGGAGGAGGAAGAAGAACCAGATTCAATAATTTCCTTCTGCTTCTGGTAGTTGTTCCTTTCTTGATTACTTGCCAAAGTGCCAGAACTGACAAATTATCCAATAACACAGGAGTGAAGGCAGCGCTGCCGCCGCTGTAAAGCTGGATTAGTTTATAAAGTGTCCCTGTTGTGTTTCAGAAAATGCATAATGAATATTCAGCAAACCTGTTGCTGGTCCTTTCCCCCTTCCTTTCTCTTCCTTCCTTTTCTTTGGGGCGCTAAAAGGAGAGGAAAGTTGCACATTTATTTACTTGTCAGCAGAGGGGAAATCCTTCAAAAAGAAAAATTATGTGCTACCAAAACCATTTCAGGATGGGGAAGGGACTACATTGGATTTCCAGCCTGCCTGGTGCTCTTTTGGGGAGCTGATTTCCTGGGCTGAGGGGGTAAAAGGGTTTGGAGGCTGGGGATGTTGCAATAGAGTTATTATTTTCCAGAGGAGAACACTGAGATTTTCTCAGTGAATTATTAAGTATTATATCTTCAATTACAACGAGCAGTTGATTTCATGTCAAGCCTAGGATGTGCTGCAGGCTGCTGCAGGAAAACAGAGTGCATCAGAGCTGGCAGCTGAGCTTTGCCAGCGGCTCCTGTTAGTTTTTATTGGGGTTTTCTCTGCTGTGTCCTGCAGGCCTGGGCTGCTGCCTCTTGTGTGCAGGTGTGCAGGGTTGATGTGCCCTCCTGTGCCACATGGGATGCCCAGGAAAAGCAGCATTCCCAAGGAAATTAAACCCTGGGGGAACCACAGGAACCTGAGCCACAGGAGGAGCTTTGGGATGAGCTTTTAGGTTTTGCTGACTTGGTGTTTAAGGGAGGCTGAGCCACTGCACAGGGGGCACTGAGAGCCTCAGTGATGCAGGTTTTCCCCCCTGTTTTTATAGAGATATGTGTTTATGAATATAAAATCTAAAAATATTTTTCTAGAAATATATTAATTTATATTAAATATTAATGATTATCTATAAATATAATAAATATAACATAACATAACATGGGTATTGTTTATAGAAATATATAAATATATTATTTCAGTAAATATATACATATATAGATACATAAATATATAAACATTAGCACGTGGAAAGCCCAGCAGAGCATGTTCATTAGCACAGCTCCAAGGCAGAGCAGGGCTGGGGGTGATGTTTGTGCTGGGGGCAGGGCAGAGCTGCACTTCTGGAAATGGACGGAGGATGTGAGAAACCCCACAGAGCTTCCTTCTGCTCCCAGCAAAACCAGCCTCAAGCTGGCCCCGACACTCTGCAGTTTAATAATTTTGGAAGATTTTGTGGCATGGGTAGCAGTAAGGAGGAGCAAGTGCAAGTCATAGGGAAAGCTCACTGAAATCTGCATTTATCACAGAATCCCTGAATGGCTTGGGTTGGGAGGGACATTAGGATATCTCATCCCACCCCTGCCATGGCAGGGACACCTCCCACTGTCCCAGGCTGCTCCCAGCCCCAATGTCCAACCTGGCCTTGGACACTGCCAGGGATCCAGGGGCAGCCACAGCTGCTCTGGGCACCTGTGCCAGGGCCTCTCACCCTCACAGGGAACAATTCCTGCCCAATGTCCCATCCATCCCTTCCCTCTGGCAGTGGGCAGCCATTCCCTGTGTCCTGTCCCTCCAGGCCTTTATCTATGCCCCTGAAGGAGCGAACTGAAGCCACCATGTGCCACCAAAGCTCCCCCAGATCTTTGCCTGCTCCTCGCTGCCATCTGTGAGTGACACTTGGCGGTGCCATGGCTGTGCCAGATTCCCCTGAGCGCTTTAATGTGTGTGCCTCCATAACGAGCACCCAAATTAATTCTCAGTGTGCTTGCTTACAAAGAAGCAACATCTCAGGGAGGTTAATTAATCAGCCCGTACCAGTTGGAATGTCCTGGTGTGCAGCAAGATTAATTGACCGAGTTGCTCCTCAAACAGAGCCCGTGCGGTGATGGAGCTGTGAGAGCTGCCAGGGCCACCCTGCAGCCTGCCAGCACCTCCAGCACGGCAGTTCCAGGCTAATTCCAGGCTAACTTCTCCTTCAGGAGCTGTAGAATCCAGGCAGGGTCAAAAGACAGAAACTCCCAGTCATTATGCTCAGGCGTTTCTATTCAGCAGCTCTTTGTAGGACAGGGCAGACTGGCAGGGTTTAATTAGGTGTGGTTTATGCTAAAAGCAGAGCTGCTCTCTAGGCTGGAGTCGTTAGAGCTCATTAGGAAGAGTTGGGAGGCTGGCAGCGAGGTGATGGAACCTGCAGTGCCACAAAAGCTGCCAGGAATTGCGAGTGTAGGGGAGGTTTGGTGGATAGGAAGGAGGATTTGACTGGGAGGGCTGAAGTAATTAAATGGGATGGGTAACAATAAAAAGGACAAGACTAGGTCCTTAGAAACTTAAAAATGAAAAAATTCTGCCCTAGCTGGAAAATTACGGTTTTAGATGAGAGAGGAAGAGACGGACTTTAATGTTCTTGTGGATCTTTCATTGTAAACCAGAACCCAGAGCAGCTCTGCCAACCCCAGCATGGAGAATGTGTTTAACACTCTGGGCACAGCAGCTCTAAGTGGATGATCATCAGAACAAGTGTGAAAAAGCCTTTCCCTTTTCCTCATCAGCATCACAGCCTGGCTTTCCTCAGCATCCCACAAGGAGTTGGTTAGAGCAGCCCAGCAGGACAAGAATCCCAGAATGGTTTGGGTTGGAAGGAACCTTAAAGTGACATTAAGATACCTCATCCCACCCCTGCCATGGGCAGGGACACCTTCCACTGTCCCAGGGTGCTTCAAGCCCCGTCCAGCCTGGGCTTGGACCCTGCCAGGGTGTTCTGTCAGTCCATGCCCCCAGGAAAACTCTCTAGAGATCCATTTGTTTTCTGCAGATGCATCAGGAGGGAGCAGAAGAAGTGACTCCAAACCCACAGGGCTGGGAACAAGCACAAATGTCTCCTGGGGGAATGAAGACAAATATTCCTAGAAGATGAGGACCTGGAAGCCCATTCTGTGCAAGGTCTGCCATGCCTTTTGGGGGCTTCCAGCTCTGTCCATCTGTCTGTCCCTTCATTAGCAGCAGAGATGTTTGTAATTAGGAGTGGTGTGGCTCTGTTTTCTTCATGTGGATAAAAAAGCAGCTGAGACAAAACTGAATAGAAAATCTCCAAGTGTCTCCAGGGACTGTGGCAGTGGAAGGGGAGGAAGAAGCATTGATTTGGGGGATTTTGGGGGTGTGATGCATTCCTAGCACTGGTGTGGCTGAGTCCCTGAGGAGAGCATCAGGCAGGTGAAGGTATTTTGGGGCTGTGAGAGCCATCAGTTCCCAGGGTTCTGGAAATCAAGGAGGTGCTGGCTGATGATAGCTTGGCAAGTGAGCAGAAATTTGAAAAAAGTTCCCTTTTAAATCTGTGCAAGACTGGAGCTGCCCCTCAAAGCAACCCTGACCCACAAGGAAATCTCCCATTTTCTCCTCACTGTGTAATTTCCCAGCAAGCTGATTGCTCCTCCACAGCATTTTCATCATGCTGGACAAGAAAGGAGAAAATTACTGACAATTAGCTGAACTCTTCAGGCTTCACTCAAGCAGAATCCCATTGCCTACACTGGGAATGCTTCCTAGGACTGGATTCCAACTTTTCTCCTACGTGTAATTTAGGAAAGGGCTGAAGAGAACCCCTGCAGGGCCCAGCACAGTGCTGGAAGAAAAGATCTTTTTCACTCTTGTTATTGGATGCAGTGAGAAATAATCCTGGCTAATGTGGAGTTTGGATAAGGGAGCCTATCACACCTGTGAACAGGTTTGATTAAAGCAGGATTTGCCCTCAGCAGTGATCTGGAGAGGCAGATGTGGGAGCAGCACCCCGTGAGTCATGGGAAGATCATTTCATTGAAGGTTTTGATTTTTCTAGCAGTTTTTTTGTGGAGTGTCTTTCAGCGCACGATGTGAAGAAAGCACTGAATCAAGCACCACTGCTTAATTCAACTAAGAAAATTGTGAAGTGAAGGAGCAAACAAACACTCTTGGATGAAAGGATGGGATCTATTCTGTTGCTGTGTAGTCAGGCCCAAATGCTTTGAGGGAACCTGGTTGTAAAGCACTTGGGAAGCATTCATCCGATAAATCTCTGAGTGACAGTCTCCCACATCCTGATGCCTGATGCATTTGGGATTTCTTGTCCACAGGGATTTCTGTAGGTTAAATAAATCCTCTGTGACTTCAAAGAGGGAAGTACCTGAACTCCACAAGAAGCAAACAGATGACCCAGGGCAGGGATCTAATAATAACAATTTCTGAAATATCTGGAGTCCTGCATCCTGGGAGAGCTCCAAGAGGGACCCTGCATGCCCAGAGCAGGGCTCGTTCCATCCAGAGGTGTCTGGCGGGCTCATTCCAGCCCAGAAGTGTCTCAGGCTCATTCCCTCTCCAAGGGATTGGAGCCAGCTTCATTTTAAGCCCTGACCCCAGTTTTACCCTGCCCCTGGGGAGCAGAGCTGCCCATCTGCTGCAGAGCTGCCAAGGTGAGCAGGATTTGCTCCATGTGTGGGTTCTGCTGCCCCTGTGCCAAGGCCTGGGCATGAGCCAAGGCAGCTCCTGCTGCTGGGAGCTCCCTGGGGAATGGGAGCAGCTGCCCCAGCCCAGCCTCTCCCTGGCACGGGGGGAGCTTTGGCACACTCTGATGGTGCCAACACCCCTGTGCAGCCCTGGCACAGGCTCAGGGAGGTGCTGGGGGGGGTGAGTGGCTGCTCCTACCCCAATTCTCAGAGCACTTGTGTTCAACAAGGTCCCAGCGGTCTCCTGACACAGCTGACTCAGCCCTGTGTTCTCCAAACCTTTTGGAATCCCAGGGTGGGTGTAGTTCAGAGGAGCCTGCGAGCTGCCAACGTGGCTGCTGTGGAACCAGAGGGGAGTTTGGGACAGGAGAGTCCCCCTTGGATTCTCTCCTGCTGCTCTGATCCCCTGTCAGCTCCTGGGGCAGTGAGAGCTGTGTGTGCAGAGCTGGGGCTGGGGCAGAGCTGTGGGTTTGGCTGGCACCCCGGTCTGTTTAGGGCAGTTTGCCCTGGGCTTCAGTGCTCAGCCCTATTTGCCCATTCCCCTGTGGTGAAATACCCATCCCTGCAGGGCTGTAAACCCTGGTGGAGGTGGCTTTAGGGACATGGGGTAGGGATGGCCCTGGCAGCAGAGATGGAACTTTTGGGCTCCATGTTCTTAAAGGTCTTTTCCAACCAGGCTGATTCTGTGATCCCTGAGGGCTGGGGCACGCTGGGGCAATGCTCCCACACCAAGAAGGGCTGTCTGGGGGCAGCTTTGGACAATTGCCTGATTAACTCTGGGGTTTTCTGCCCTTGGCCTGGAGCACTTGTCCCTGTGCCTGCCCTTTGTCCCTGTCCCTCACTCTCCAGCCAGCTCTCCACAAGATATTTCTCACAGCTCTTGCAGACAAATTGAATTTGTCTCTTCCCCATCCATCTCCTCTCCCTCGTGCTGGGGCAGGCTGAGCTGGGCTCTTCCCTGAGCTGAGCTCATCTGGGCTGAAGCCATGGGCAACAAGCACATCCTTCAAACAGCTTCAGACAGCAGCCAGCCCTTGCCAGGTGGGGTCACAGCCCTGGTTCAGCCCTGCTGAGGGGCTGCTCTGGGAGGTGCCAGTGCAGCTGCACTCCCAGTTTAACCTCTACTGAGCCATGGGAACAGGATGTTTGATAGTAAATCTCTGGCATTAAACACCCCAGAGCCTGTTTTGATTTGTCTTCAGACAGAATGAACTGTTTCTGTCATAGGAGATGCTGCCTCACCCCTGCCAGTTTGAACACATTTGTCTTTTCATTAATTTAAACTTAGAGGAAGAAAAATCTTTTTGTTAAGCAAAGAGGAATTTGCAAACATGGCCATTTACAGAACAGCTCCTCTTGCCTGTTCCAGAGCTCCATGGTTTTTTCCTTTCTTTGTTTTTGAGCAAAAATGACAGGAAGGTCGACGTGACCGTGGCTTAAAAATTGGGACCATGAATTTGACAAATGCTGCAGCCTCACATGATTTTGCTTCCATGAGTAATTTTTTTTCTTGCACCAAGAGCTCCTCTGGAGGAGGAGGAGGAGGAGGCTGACCCCGGAGCCTTTCCAAAGGCACTCTGATAACTCCAGCTTTCTCTCTTCAGCAGGGCCATTTGTCTGGGTGCTTGACATTTGTCCTACATTTTTGTGCCACCTACTACAGCTGCCTCTGATTGAATCACTGCTGCTGTTATTATTTCTCTGTTCCTTGACTTTTGCCAGTGAACTGAAAATCTTTCCATTCTTGTTTGCTATTGATCACGTAATTCACAGGTCTGAGCTGTCCTGATGTGGCCACAACTGCAAGCTCACGTGCTGGAAAAGAAATACATATATGGAGTAGTTTTACACCTCTGTCCCTGTTCTTACACCATGTTTTATATTTGCAATACCTTTTGGATGTGTTACAATTGGCAGTAATTCCATCACAATGCATTTATCTGGTTTCCAGGACGGAAATTGTACCTGAGAAAGCAAAACAACTCAGAATTCTTTTGAAATTACTCAGCCCTGCCTTTATTTTTATTTTTTCCCCTTAAAAACAAACAAACAAACAAAAAATACCCACAAAAAAACAACAATACAAAAATCCCTGTTGTAGATGAAATCATTGCAACTGGTGCTTGCATGAAAATTCACCAAAACTTGGGAGTGTTTGGTCCTGTCCTCCTGCCCTGCTCAGCAGGATTTGGGAGCAGTAGGATTTGGGACCAGTGGGATTTGGGAGCAGTGGGATTTGTGATAAGGGGAGCAGCTGGATTACCTTGACCTTAGAATGTGGCTATCAGTTAAGTCAGGTGTCCATGCAAAGCAAGCCCTGAGTTATTTATCTGAGCAGCCCCAAATAACAGGGTAATTCATAATCTACTCCACATTTTCATGCATCTTCAACCAGGACACAAATATTTCCTTTTGCTTAGACCATTATTCCCATTCAGATGACTGCAGGGATACAGAATTATACAACTCTTTGCTCCTCCAATCATGCTGCATTTTCATAGCGTGATTTATGGGGCTGTGACGAGGAGACCTTTCCCTAATAACGGATTTTTCCAAATGAATTTGCGTCGTTTTCATAGGTCATACTCCTCACTTCAGTTCCTCAGCCTGCCATTTGCTCTGGCTGTTAAACAGCTCTAAAATCCAAGTGTGATTATTCAGAAATCACTCCATAAAACATTATATGCCAGGAGCCACCAGGCTCTCCCTTCTGTCTCACACGAGGAAGGAGATGCTGCTGGGTTTGAATGAGCAGTGGAAAGTTCATTAGGGATAATTGTTGATTAGATAGGGAAGTGAATTATAGAAATGAGATCAGAAACATGTAATTGTCTCCACCGTGGGCAGGATGCTCTGCAGAGGGAAAGATGTGCAGCTCCAGGGCTGTGCAGGCTCAGGCATCAGGGAGGGACAAGCACAGGAAGGTTTCCCTGCTGCTCACAACACATTCCCTGGGCTCAGCTCCTGGGAGAGAAGGAATCAGTGGGAAATTGTGGATTTGAAAGGCAAAGAGGTGATGGGAAGGCTGCAGGAGGGGTGCTCTGAGGAGTAGCAAAGTGGGGCTTTGACTGTCACAGAATCCCAGAAGGGTTTGGCTTGGAAGGAACCTTCAGGATCACCTCATGCCACCCCTGCCATGGCAGGGACACCTCCCACTGTCCCAGGCTGCTCCCAGCCCCAGTGTCCAGCCTGGCCTTGGGCACTGCCAGGGATCCAGGGGCAGCCCCAGCTGCTCTGGGCACCTGTGCCAGGGCCTGCCCACCCTCACAGGGAAGGATTGATCCCCAATATCCAATCCAAACCTACTCTATCCAGAACTGAAGCCCTTCCCTGTTGCCCTGACACTCCATGCCCTTTAAAAGTCCCCCTAAGTGGATAAAGTTTTACATAATTTCTCTGACATTTCCTTCTCCAGGCTGTTGTGACACTGCTGGTGTGATGAGGAGCCCAGGTAGGGACCAGGGGCAGATCCCACACACACATCCCAAATGGGGCTGGCTTATGGGAAGTGCTTCCATGGACCAGGAAATTGGAGTTGCCACTGTCTGTTTTTCTTAGAATAATGAAATGCTAAAATAACACCACCAGACTTGGCTCCCAGTATCACTATTATTTGTTTTGCTTTGAGCACAAATACTGGAGTATAAGTTGGCATTTTCTTTTCTGAGGGGAGTCAAAGAGTGCAAAAGGGATCTGGGAAGGGATTTTTTTTTGTTTGGAGTTGGATGGTAATGGATGGAAGAAAAAAAAATTACTTAAAAACGAAACTTGCTGGTAGAGGAGAAGGAAAAAATGTTTCTGTGCCTTTATGTAACCGAGTTACTGAAATGAAGCATTCAGTATGAAATGAGGAGGGATATTGGGAGCTGGAAAAGGGACCAGGTACTCCAGAGCATGGAAATGGGGAAAGGGCAAGGCTAGCCAGTAAAAGAGTGGAAACGTTGAAAAACTGAAGATGTTTGTGGGGGCTGCAGAGTTAACCTTGAGGAGGGAACGTTCTGCTGGGGCTCTGGGCAAGGTTAAATCTGGACATATTTCTCTCCCCTCAAAGTCTGCTTTTTCCAAGCCTCATTAACTGTTTTGCTGAACATTACAATCATTTCTCTTCTGCCAAGTTAGATCACATTTTTCAACCTTTTAGGTACAAGACCTTAGAATTATTGATCCAATGAATCATACTGACTTCGGTGCTGGCTGCTGCTGCAAGCTCCTGGAGAAACCAGGATGTTGGCCAAATACTGAACAGATTTCCCTGAAATTCTTTAACCTGGGGGGTGCTTTCCTTTGTGCAAGAAGCAGCAGCACAAGACCATCACCCCTTTGCAGTTCTGAGAGTGCTGCATGATGTCAAAGGCTTCTAATGATGCCCAAATGCCAAATGCCAGACCCAAACAGGGATATTTTCTTTGTTATGATGAGATCTCTGTGCCACTGAGGCATCCTGGGCATGGGGATGCTCTTTTGGTATGTTTTTTGGCAGCTGGGTGTGCAACAGGATGAGCAGGAGCAGATTTGACATTTTGGGTCTGCACCCTCCAGCTCAAGGGGGTTTATAAGGAAGGAATTGTTCCCTGGGAGGGTGGGAGACCCTGGCACAGGTGCCCAGAGCAGCTGTGGCTGCCCCTGGATCCCTGGCAGCGCCCAAGGCCAGGTTGGACATTGGGGCTGGGAGCAGCCTGGGACAGTGGGAGGTGTCCCTGCCATGGCAGGGGTGGCACTGGGTGGGCTTTGAGGTCCCTTCCAACCCCAGACATTCTGGGATTCTAAGAATTTCTTTTCCATTGTTTCAGAAGCTGCATGGGTTGTAGCTTTGGGGAGGGCAGGACCAACCCTCTCAGGCTTGGATGAATCCCAAAGCCAGGCAGGGCTGGGGAAGCAGGGAATGCTGCCTGGAAATCCCCAGGGAGTTCCTGCCAGGGATGAGAACAGGACATCCCGAGCCTCAGACTTGTGCTTGAACATCAGGTTTTCGTCTTCTAGCTCAAGTCATTCACATTTGCTTTTCTTAAAAAAGCTTTGTAAAACTGCCAGAAAATCCCACCTGGCATCCCGAGTGCTTCAGCATCAGACAGGAATTTTGAGTATCCCCCAAATAATAGAAATTAAATGCAGTCTCTTAATTAGCTAAAATGTAATGGTGTTTGTAAATACCAAATAATTATGCCAATAGATATTGATAAAAATACCATTACTAATTATATTTCCTTTTGTGTTTACAGAAGGAAATGCATCATTCATGAGCTTCACACCAAACTGGGATTGCAAAGCTGCACGTGGATATTTAGTTTACCACAAAATACACACTGGCAACAAACTTAAGGCAACACATCCTGGCAGGTCTGAGCTGCTTTCTGAAAGGTTCAAGAGAAATGAGCTGTGTGATTTAATTCGTAGAAAAGTATTTTGATAGAATTTGATAACCAGAGACGGACTTGAGGATTTTGAGGTCTTTTCCAGCCTTAATGATTCTATGATATTGAACAGAAATTCCCAATTAATTTCTCTGCTTTGTAGGGATAAGGAGATGGAAATCGTTAATAATTTTGAATAAAATTAACTTTCCTTTAGCAAAACAAACAGCAACAAAAAGCTGTGGTAATTCTCTTGAAGCTTTCCAAAGCAATTATGCTGTAATGACTGCTGAAGAGATTTTCATGTTGTTTCAAACACTGGTTGGAACAACTGGAAGCTACAAATTTTTTCTCATTGTGACTTTATTATCTGAAAGGAAATGACTAATTTGGAGTTGGTTATTATTGTTTTATAGCCCATGAAATATAAGTATCTAAGTAAACATTTCCATGAATTTAAATATTTAATACATAAAATGTGAAATACATAAGCCCTCGGCTTCTGAGCCAGATTTTAGTGTATTACTATTATTATATTTACGCCAGAAAATAAATGTTCTGTCTTCCTAGGCCTGTTTTTCACAGTCACTTCTTCCCTGAGGTCAAATGTGTGGTGAGCAGAGGAGAGAAGCACAGAGAGTTGTGGAATCATAGAGCTTTAGGGTTGGAAGGGATGTTAAAGGAAGTCTCACTGGATATTAAGGGAGGTCTCATTGCATCTCCCACCTCTGCAGCCTCTGGCCAGGAGCTGCCCCTGGAGCAAAGCTCTCCCTGAGGTGGGCAGGTGCTCTGCAGGTAACACATTTTATAAACCTGACCCCTACCAGTCCTGAAAAACACCTCCATCAAACACCAAGAAATCCCTACAATTGATTTCAAGCCATCCTGTGTTTAAGAATTGCCATGTGCTGCCTTCCAGCCAGGCAGCTGCCCTGGGATGGAGATTTCCTCCTCAGCTCGTGAGTGAACACTGAGGTGTGAGAGGGGAGGGAAAGGGGGAAAGGGGGAAAGGGGAAAGGG